>JADNRY010000138.1:0-165182 GCA_015501585.1 Rhodocollybia butyracea | reverse complement strand
ATAAGTCTGCTGCTGAAGACTTTGTAAAGTATGTCACGCGCGCAGCAGCTCATAACCGGGTCTGAATAAGTAAAATTTGCCAGGGTTCTTGGGGACAACCTTCACGCCATGCAAGATATTTGTGGTAGACAAACATGGAAAGCCGTTCTCAAAAGCTCCGAGAATAGGGCCCGGGTTGCGCGTTTTGTGAGAGAGATTCAGGAACAGACAACGAAATTCCAAGTCAGTGGTTATCCCATTTATGTCTGAAGTTTGAGCTAAAAATATCCTTCAGTTGGATATCTCACTGTGCATTGAATTGAATTTGGAAGGTATCAAAGACAATATTGAGGTATGTCAAAGCATCTAGCTTGTTTTAATTGAGCAGCTAATTCACAAGATAGCGGTTGCTCTTGAACAATTGGGTTCGCTCTAAACATGCACAATGGAATATATCTCCAACAGATGTTGATCCTGGGTCAATTGATCAAAGTATATGCACAGATGGAACCCGTTATTCTGTGCTGGAGAAAATAAAGACCTGGGCTTCTGACCCAACCTCTTCACCCGTGTTTTGGATGGATGGCGAGGGTGGATCCGGAAAATCGACTATTGCTCGGACCATAGCACACCACTTTGACACCACAAAGGGTTTTCCGCGTCCACTTACCTTTTTTTGCTCTCGCAAATTTGATGACGCAAGACGACAAGTTTACATCATACCAACCATTGTATACCAGCTGTGCTGGCAGTCCAGAGCCTTTGCATCTGCTCTTTGTCGTACACCAACTGAGTTGGCTATGGAAGTCCTCTCAAAACAAATGGAGGTGCTGTTTGTTCAACCGTGGAAGGACGCCATAGTGACCCGTTCTCCCGATCTTCCACCTGTCCTGGTAATTGTGGATGCACTTGATGAAATTGAGCAAGAGGGCGGGTTCAAATTTCTTCAAATGCTGTTGGAAACACTGGAAGTACAGCAGCAGCATTTACAGGGTATCAAATTCCTGATCACCAGTAGGCCTAATCCACAGCTGAAGGAACTCTGTGGGTCATTCCCCTCAGATGCAGTGTGTGAGTTGTACACCATTTCCGAAGGCAGAGGTGGAAAAGGATATTCTCAAATACCTCGAGAGCGAAATGCATGAGCTGAGAAGCAATGATGATTGATAACATTCTGGAGGACATTGCTAGGAACGCTGATGGGCTTTTCCATTGCGGCAGCCACTGCAATACGGTACTGTAAACGAGACAGCCGGCTCACTAGGTCTGAACAACTCCACTTCCTGAAGAAGCTTGTTGAGAATTGGTCGGACAATACCACAGGGATGGATTTGGTGGACAGCATGTACCAACAGGTGTTGACAGATCTGTTTATCCCTTTACGTGACACCCCCGATGCATATAACACTCGACGGGATATCCTTCATTCAATACTCTGCACTGAGGAGCGAGTATCTGTAGAGGGGCTTGCAAAAATATTGGGTCATGATCAGGAACATATCGAAGAGATTCAAGAGACAATTTCCAAAGTGCTAGAATGCCTTCATGCTGTCTTAAGGATTTCCAATGGCAAGATTGAATGGTACCATACATCATTCTTGGATTTCATGTTCAATCCAGGAGGTCCAATTTTGTTTATCATGATCAGAGGATGGATTTATACTGTGACATAACTCATCAGCATAATGTCCTCACTCGCCACTGCTTTCAAGTGATGCAGTTATCCCTTAGATTTAATATATGTGGCTTGGCGTCTTCTTTCATACCTGACAATGAAGTGGAGAACCTTGTGGAACGGGTACACAAGGAGATCAGTGAAGGACTTGTTTATGCATGCCTATACTGGGCAAACCATTTAACATCTGCCCCATACAATGAGCCTAAATGGGACAAAGTGCAGAAGGATCTTGAGAAGTTCCTGAGAAACCAACTCCTCTTTTGGATTGAGGTAATGAGCTTGCTCAAGGAATCTTCAAGGTGTGGAGCAGCATTGAACAAAATTCGCCTCTGGCTCAAAAAGGTAAGCAGACCAGATTTGAATGCGGCATATTTGAACTAACAGAGATCTAGACAGAAGATGAGCAGCAGCTGTTGTCAGATGTCTATGATGCACTGAAATTGACATTGTCTTTCGTCGCGCATCCTACAAGCACTTACACAGCACATCTGTATATATCATCCTTGGCTGGAAGCTCACCTGGGTCAAAGCTATTAACACATTGGAGGAATCAATTTCGGGATATTCCGTTGATCGAGTTCAATGGTACAGCGGAAGTAGAGTTGATGAGCTTGACAGGACACACAGGAACTGTTGTATCAGTGGCATTCTCAACGGATGGCCTCCATATTGTGTCCGGGTCAGAGGATTGCACTGTGAGAATTTGGGAAGGGCAGTCTGGGAAAGAAGTACAAAGGGTGGAGGGTCACACTGACCAGGTCACATCGGTGGCATTCTCTCCTGATAGCCAGCAAATTGTGTCCGGGTCAGAAGACAAGACTGTGAGGATTTGGGATAGGCAGTCTGCCAGGGAGATCCAAAGGTTGGAGGGCCACACTGACTTGGTCAGATCAGTGGCATTCTCTCCTGATAGCCAGCAGATTGTGTCTGGGTCATATGACAAGACTGTGAGGATTTGGGATAGGAAGTCTGGCAAGGAAATCCAAAGGTTAGAGGGCCACACTGAGTTGGTCACATCAGTGGCATTCTCTCTTGATAGCCAGCAGATCATGTCTGGCTCAGGTGACAAGACTGTGAGGATTTGGGATAGGAAGTCTGGCAGGGAAATCCACAGGTTAGAGGGCCACACTGAGCTGGTCACATCAGTAGCATTCTCTTGGGATGGCCAGGAGATTGTGTCTGGGTCAGATGACAAGACTGTGAGGATTTGGGACAGACAGTCTGGCAAGCAAATCCAAAGGTTGAAGGGCCACACTGACTGGGTCACATCCGTGGCATACTCTCCTGATAGCCAGGAGATTGTGTCTGGGTCATATGACAAGACTGTCAGGATTTGGCATAGGCATTCTGGCAGGGAAATCCAACGGTTGGAGGGTCACACTCACTGGGTCACATCAGTGGCATTCTCTCCTGATAGCCAGCAGATTGTCTCTGCGTCATATGACAGGACTGTCAGGATTTGGGATAGGCATGGCGGGGAGATGTTAATCCATAGGTTGGAAGGCCACACTGACTCAGTCACGTCGGTGGCATTCTCTCCTGGTAGCCACCAAATTGTGTCTGGGTCAGGTGATAACACTGTGAGGATTTGGGATAGGCAGTCTGGCAAGGAAATTCAAAGGTTAGAGGGCCACACTCACTGGGTCACATCAGTGGCATTCTCTCCTGATAGCAAGCAGATTGTGTCTGGGTCATATGACAATACTGTGATGATTTGGGATAGGCAGTCTGGCAAGGAAATCCAAAGGTTGGAGGGCCACACTCACTGGGTCACATCAGTGGCGTTCTCTCCTGATAACCACCAGATTATGTCTGGGTCATATGACAAGACTGTGAGGATTTGGGATAGGCAGTCTGGCAGGGAAATCCAAAGGTTGGAGGGTCATACTGAGTGGGTCACATCAGTGGCATTCTCTCCTGATAGCCAGCAGATTGTCTCTGCGTCATATGACAGGACTGTCAGGATTTGGGATAGGCAGTCTGGCAGGGAAATCCAACGGTTGGAGGGCCACACTGACTGGGTCACATCAGTGGCATTCTCTCCTGATAGCCAGCACATTGCTTCTGGGTCAGAAGACAAGACTGTGATGATTTGGGGTAGGCAATCTGGCCGGGAAGTCCAAAGGTTGGAGGGCCACACTGGGTTGGTGATATCAGTGGCATACTCTCCTGATAGCAAGCAGATTGTTTCTGGGTCATATGACAAGACTGTGAGGATTTGGGATGCGGAGTCTGGCAAGGAAATCCAAAGGTTGGAGGGCCACACTCAGTGGGTAACATCACTAGCATTCTCTCCTAATAGTCAGCAGGTTGTATCTGGCTCAGGTGACAAGACTGTGAGGATTTGGGATATACAGTCTGGCAGGGAAACGCAAAGGTCAGAAGGCCACACTGACAGGGTCACATCAGTGGCATTCTCTCCTGATAGCCAACCGCTTGTCTCTGGGTCAGATGACCAAATTATGGCCATATGGGACAGGCCATCTGATATTCAAATTCATCTTGAAACAAATTCTGCCAACCGGTCCCTATATATACCCACAAAATATCCACTCTCATGGTGCATTGGCCAGGACTCTTGGTTAGTATCAGTCTCTGGTTCTGCACCTCTCCTGTGGCTCCCCAGCCATCTCCATCCTGGACTTTACACCTCCCCAACTTCTCTGATTATAAGTTGTAATGGCACCACCAAAGTGTCATTTACTAATTCTAAACTTGGGATCCACTGGGCTGATTGCTACACTCCTCAATTTAACTGACCCTTTAATGATTCATGAGCTGTGTTACTGTAATATGCTTATCCTTCTTTTACTGTAACCTTGGAGTAAAACTCTTTACTACAATTTGCATCAGGGGTTCTGGCTACTGATGTCTCGTTGTCTGAAAAACATTGTGGTCTGCCAAAGAAGTGTGTTTGGGGATCAAGACGAGGGATACTTGATGCTTGAGGACATGCCAGTCCCATTAAGCAAAACGGGTTGTTTTTATAATAAATGAGTATCGGGACCACCCTTATTTTAACAGCAGTTGATTGAACGGGCTCCATCCGTTCCTGAAGCCACATTTTCCATACTGCGCACTAATTTTTTTTTCAAAGATGCAGCAAGACAAATCATCTTGACTGGACACAAGATCCAAAGGTATCTAGCTTGGGGCCTTGGGCAAGTGGGGCCCAAATCGCGGTAAGATCTGACTGAATTATTGTCGTTTGCGAAATAGTTTGGACTTGTGAGAAATCACACACAAAACAAGTAAAATCCATAAGAACTCTAGCTTGCTCAGTTCTTCATCGTTTGCCTTCAATTTATGCGTGATTTATGCCAGAACATGTATCTAGGGCCCCATGTCCTTAGATATATGAATATCTGATTTTTTGTTGTTTTTATCTGCTGGGGGGTCTTTGAGATCATTTGAATTCTAGTCAAGGGGGTTCAAAAAATATAATTCATGACCAGACGTCGATTTTTTTTTCCCTGGGCTCTACCCTCGGACTAACTAACTATGTAATCATTCCCACGGCTATATATATAGTAAATCAAGATAAGATAAGACCCCACGCTATTCTCTACCGTTGCTTTGAGCTAGTACATGCATCGCAGGTCCATTTTTTAGTATGGTAATAGTGCAACACACTCCATATGGTACTGCACATGATGTCGATCCCATTAGTACTTAAATGGCCTTGAGTGACAGGAAACATACCCAAACAGTTTTGCAGCCTTTCCTCTGACATTCAACTACTGTCAGCGCTGTTTTTTTTTGGCCTCGGTGTAACGCCTCCGCCTATCCATAATCACCACTGACCGTATCCGGCGATACGGTCATCCTAGACGCTGCCAATAGACCAAATGGTCTATCTTATCATTCTATTTATTATTAATTATATCATAAATCCATTACTATAAGTATCGTACGATTACTTAAGAGTCTAGTTAGTCTTTTACACCGTCGTACACACAATAGTATCCTATTTGTCGTGTTCACTGCACTGTCCTTGAGTGGACATTTGAAGGCACCATTATTGGTGTCTTTGATCGTTGCATCCAAGCAACGACCATTCATCAAGCTGCATGGCAGTTTGACCTTATTGAGTACTCACCCAATATGGGTGTGAGGGATTATTATTCCTCACTTACACGATGGGCATCACGGATGCTCCAATGCAGAAATGGTTCATTGAGGGATTACCCTTCAATATTATCAGGCAACTCACGAACAAGGGGATCGTTCTGGAGTATGCCAAATTAGAAGTGATGGTCAGAGCCGTCGCACGCATTGAGGACCACACGGCCCTCACTAACTATTATGTCTCATCTAGGAATAGAGATGACAAAAAATCATCAGAATACCCCGATGAATCAGATAGTGAGAACATTGGATATGTTCTTGAGCCTATTGAGGAGGACACCTCCTTAAAAATTGGAAAGGATAAACCTTCCGTATAAATTATTATTGGATTCAGATGCCCAGGTAATATGCCTTACCTGGGCATTGCTACTTATTCTCAAGTCGGATTCTCACTGAGAATCCCCCTCAAGCACTACTCAGAAACTCCTGAGTCTGCACGTTGAACATTCGGACATTTCCGAATCAAATCATGCTCTGGTGGTACGCCCCACTGTCGTTTGATTTGGATAAGTCCGAAAATCTGATGCGCCGCATCAATTAAATCCCGTACTTGATGCGGGATCATTCTATGTTAAACCAAATGAAAATGGTTTGGATGGTGATGATGTCATTACCATTTTCGATTCACATCCCTGATGTTAATCTGGTGGGGGAGGGTGTAACGCCTCCACCTATCCATAATCACCACTGACTGTATCCGGCGATACGGTCATCCTAGACGCCGCCGATAGACCAAACGGTCTGTCTTATCATTCTATTTATTATTAATTATATAATAAATCTGTTACTACTATAAGTATCGTACAATTACTTAAGAGTCTAGTTAGTCTTTTACACCGTTGTACACACAATAGTATCCTATTTGTCGTGTTCACCGGTCTTCTTAAGGAGTGTGCCCATAGGGCGTGTTATATTCAGTGATGCCTTGGTGATTGTAATATCACAAATGCACTTGAAAGAGTCATTAAATTTCATCCGCGTTTGCTTTCTTGATGAGCGTCGTGATGGTTCCCCCTGATTTGGACCACCATTCAATGTGATATTAGATGCAGCAGCAGACTCTGGATTGATGCCCATCTCGTTGCTGGAGAGGATTACCGAAGTGTCTGAAGCAGTGATTTATGAGTTGACAAGGTTCATAAATAATAATTAACTAACCTTGTATGTTCACACCTGTTGAACATGGAATTGGCACCATTTCTCATGCGTCTCAGGTAGGTCTTTGTTCTCCTCAGTGAGATTAGGGGGCACCTCATACCGATTCGGGCTGAATGTGCCGAGGTGGCAGCAGTGCTTATACCATACATTAGCAAAAATTGCAATTCTGGTGCATGCGCCTGTAGCTACGCCCGTGAAACCGTGTTCTGCACAAGTACTATATGCTAAATGCTCCAGAAAGTGCCCAAAACAGGTCAATATATTGGGTGTCAATTTTTTTTTTGCAGACTGGTCAGTGGACTAACTAACCTACCCACCGTCGGGCGCTAAAATCTTTGGACCCCCTTGGCTTTGCCAATGCATAAATCCATGACAGCCTGTTGAAGGCAGTATAGATGAACTTGATTTGATTTGTGGCAGTGACAACGGAGCTGTTGGCTAGGAATTGAGGTACTTGACGGAAAAGTGGAGACACCAATAGCTTTCTCGACATAGGCAAGAGAAATGTCAGCGGCAAGGTCATAGGTGCAAGAAAGGCTGAACAGTGTTCTGTTGAAGTGTGAAGGATAGTTGCAAGTGTCCCAGACAAAAGTTGCGGTTGGTGTTTGCCAATCAATTCCATCAGGAAAGGTCTTATTTACTTAAGTCAACCTGAGCTGGCTTGAGTATGTATTCCAACCCCAGGTTGACTTGAGTCAACTTGAGTAAATATTCCAACCCCAGGTTAACTCAAGCTGACTTGGGTAGATGGCTTCAACTTAGGCCAATCAGGTCATTTAAGTTGATGAGTGAACTTGAGGATTCTGATCCAAACCCCAGGTTAACTCAAGTTGACTTGGGTAGATAGCTTTGACTCAGGCTACTCAAGTCTTGAGAATTCTGATGCTACTCAGGTCAGCTTGAATCACTTAAGTATAAACCTACAACTTAGGCAGACTTAGGCAAACTCTAGAGATGTCCATAAGTCCGGGTCAAGTATACTTGCGACCCGTGGCGCAAGTACTTGTGGCCTATAAGGCTTGACTTGTGACCCGTGGCTGACTCGTGGGAAACAGGTCACTGACTCACAAGTACTTGTGGATCTGTCTATTAAACAAGTAATTAGAGCTATAGTCACAAGTATTTACCATTATTTACTTGCATACATTGCTTGTACAGTGTATAATGCTATCAAAAACCTGTACTATCTTGCTACACTAATTTCATACTATGTTATGAAGTAAAAATGTACTGACAGTTAGGCTTTGTATTGTAGACAGCTCACGGCGAATGGGCGCTAAAATTAGCGCCCAATCGCCGTGAGCTGTCTACAACCTCAAACATGTGTGGCAGTACTTGTTAAGTACTACAATAAATATGATACTGTTAATTACTGTAAGTTTTGATCACCAATAAATAAATATATGAGTTCACAAGTCAGGCAAGTCAACCGAAATTTCCCAAAGCCTGACTTGTGACCCGTGGGAAACGGGTCTTGGGATCTGCGAGTCAGATACTTGCGAGTTTTGTGGGATTTCTGTTAGGGAATCCGATGAGTGTCCAATCAGGCGGTCAGTCCTGGGATCCAACACAAGTAGTTAGTGCAGTTGAACAAGGTATTAGATACCTCGCAAACGCATGAGTACTACGGTACTACATGCAAGCTTATATACTGTACATACTGTATAGTATTGCTAATACGATGAGTAAGTACATGGACATATGAACATACTGATCTGGCTAACTAATCTCCGGAGTTGCCACATCGGCAATATACAACAAGTTTTCCCACGGATCTTACCTGTGAGTACCTGTCAAGACTTGGACTCGTGGACATCTCTAGCAAACTCAAGCTTATCTCAAGCCAGTAGAGTATTCAGTGTAAGGAACCAATTTTTACTATTTGTATACTATACTACTTCAAACAAACACGCAGAAATCTACTGTGTTTATACTCTACTACTATAGACTGGTGATATGCCCCGAGACTTTTTGAGTCTAAAACTAGACTTAAAGCCCACTACTGGATAGTCCTTGCATGATACGTAGTGTTCATATCACTTGGAGACCTTCTCCCAGTGCTGTGTTCACTGAAACCCAAATTGGACACGCTCGTACAATGCCTGTATTGCCAACCGCTTCACGCGCACGACGGCCTAACATTGATCTCAAACCATCAGCCATTTCGGCTCATACTCTGAATTTGATATAATTGATTTACTTGAAACTACCTCACCAGGAGGCCGTTTTCTATGAAACCTTCGATGTTGCGGACCGTTTGGACGATTCTTACATCGTTTCACTAGTTAGCACTCGATTACAAGCTTTCCCTTCCATAGGAAATGCTTACTCAGAATGATAATACCTTACTAAGGGTATAAAACTTAGAACATGCAAAAGGGCAATCTGGGGCAAGAAATAAAATGTACCAGAGACCCTGAAGCACTAGAACGAACGAAAGCAGTGCATAGGCATCCGACGGCATCGAAATACCGGTATCCAGGGTACTTCTCCGGTCCCAGAACATGGTTACATCAGTTGTTGGGATAAATGCCTCATTTTCAAATAATTGCATAGCATGATGATACAGGAGTCCCCCGACCATAGAGACGAGATTTGAGTAGGTATTAGGAGGAGACATACCTATATTTCTATAGATATGCTCATACTTCAATGCCCATCAATCAGAGACCTTAGAAAATTTATGAACCCTTGAAACGAGTTTATACAAGTTGGAAATACGGTACAACGTCCCGATACCGGGTGGTTTTCCGATGCTCCAGCATAGAACTGAGATCTGTCCCCTTGGAGCAGTATTTCAAAGATTAGAATGAAACTTGATGTTGCAGGGCTTAGATGACAATTATCGAAGCGAGAATAGCTGAGATACATTGTTCTTCAAGTCCTCCCTCACTTATAGAACCTGTGAACTACTGGTTCACACTTACTTACAGTCATAAGTCACTGTAAGTACTGACAATCAAGAATGAATGAAAAAGAACATACCAAGAACTTGAGATTAAAAAGTTCCTAACTGTGGAATGAAATAAAGGAGAAACAGTCACTCAAGGTGGCAGGAGTAATCCTAAACCCAAGGTAAATTGAAGGAGATGTGAAGAATACTGTATCTCGTGGTGCGGCGTTTGGGCGCTAATTTAAGCGCCTTGCGCCGTTAGCTGTCTACAATCAAAACAAGTTTTGCTACTACTAAGTACTAATACTATACTACAAACATTGTTCATTGTAAGTATCTAGTATATTTACTTACAATTTTACTAGGTCTTTGTACTAATACTTGTGAATGGTGTCGACACAAGTGCCATTTAAGCGCCTTGGCCATCACCCAGATTAGGAAGTTCTTTCCTAGTTATGCGCAAAGTACTTACTCTGTAACTAGGAAAGAACTTCCTAATCCGGGTGATGGCCAAGGCGCCTAATTGTAGTCTGCTTTTTACGATAGTTATAAGATGTTAAAAACATTGTACACTTCTACAATACTTGTGCAAAGTTTGTACAAAAGTTTTGTGCAAAGTTTGGGCAAAGTTTATACAAAAGTCTGTATGATGTTTGTACAGTGTTGGTCTGGGCAGGCATGTTGATACTTGCCACTGGGCAGTAAGCATCAACTGTCAAGACTCACACTCATGTGATGGTGGACTTCTGATTGTCAGCGCACAGTGTTTACGTGGCATTTCCCAGGCAACACTTTTACTTTTGCTCTCTCACCATGCTCCCGCTCAGCCTGTCGACACCAGTTTCTCACTAACGCTTTGCAGTAAGCTAGTCTATTCTGTTCTTTCCTCATACCATTGACTTCTTTGGTAATATTGAAACTATTGAAATAAAAGAGAGTTCTCAGCGACAGTGGTAGATAGTGTTGGGGAGGGCCGGGTCAGTGACCCTTGACCCGACCCGGCCCAGCTAGGGTCGACCCGACCCGACCCGACCATTCTAGAGGGTCAAAGAGGGTCAAGGGCCGGGGTCAGGATTTTGCTCGCCCCTGGCCCTGGGTCTTGACCTTGGGCCAGAGGTGAATTAGCGCCAAGTTAGCGCTGATACAAACCCAGTGACATCATTCAATTTTCAAGAAATCGAATGATGTAATGAACAATTCACTAAGCTCGCTGGTAGGAACCAGCCGTTTCCTTTACTGAATTCAAAATTGGTAGACAGTATTAGCAGTACACGCCGATGCAAGCAGTAACTAAAACTATCAAGACGCTGTAGAAACACTGTGTAACGAAGGTACTGAATCAGTGTCTACAGACTCTACACTCGAGCAGCACAAAAAAGCAAAGGGGCGACAAATAAAGTAACCAAACTGAGCTCTAGCCAACTGGATTTTGCGGTGATATCTACAGCTTATCAGCAGATTGGATGTTAGTCATTAATAGAAAGCTTACTTTTGAGTGTACTTTGGAATATGATGTTCCCTCTCCTGCATATCTACATTGCACTGAATGAGAGTATTTTGAGCATGTGCGGTGCAGTGCATAACAGCTCCCAAGCTATTAAGTATAACACCAGTGCTGTTGGAGTCACTGGTAATCGCCTACAGGTCACAGTTTTCAGTTGAGCAAAGACTGAGGTGCATATGGCTTACTTTGTGTGTAATCTCAGTTTCTGCATCCTGGATATAAGTACCACAGTCTTGTCCAGAAGGACTTGCCCAGCCTTTGGTAGTAACAGAGTACATGGCAGTAGGAACGAAGTTCAGCGTAAATTTTTTCAGGCAGGCCAGAATCAAAATTGGAGTTTCAAGTTTCGGATCTACCTCTACTCGAGTCACCATGGCCAACCCCCGGGAACGAGACAAACCAGATCCAAAACTCATTATCAATGACTCCTTGCGTCGCTGTACAGCAACACAACGAGCAGCACTAGCCGATGAGGGTGAACCTAATTCATCAGTGAATACAACGAAACAAAAACCTGGGCCTGAAAAAGCCTCGACGCAACCTACAAAAAAACGAGCCAAGAATGGCGGGTCTGACTCTGAATCATTGCAAGAGCATGAGGATCTCCACGAAAAAGGTATGTAATTAACTTGTGCATTGTATCAATTTTTCTTGAAATTAACCACCAGAAATCATTGAACTTGACATGAATGAGTGAGATGAAGATGGAATGCTACTCAATGTCCAGGTTACCAATATTAGCCAGGAGATACCTGAAAGTAACACAGAGAGTACACACAATGTTTCTGCTTTCATCGATAATCGTCGGAAAGGGGCAAGAAGAACGGTGGAAGTGTTAAGCTAGCGGATTGTATTCTTTGCAAGTGAGCTAAAACATTACTCCACATAGCTTATGATCATAACCCATGCTTAAATTTATTGTAGGCGATTCTCTCCAACATCAGACCCAACACTCACCGACCATAGTACAACGATACGCAAGCATATTCAGAGGGATCTGCAGCATAAGGTGCATTAGTAATCTGGGTAGAGTTCTCACATGAATCTGACACTAGAATGTATACTATGAGTGGTGTAAGAAGAATAACTTCATATCAAAGCTCCTGGCAGACCGAAAGTCTCAACAAGAAGCAGCAGAAGCTGGAAAAAGCCAAAGTACTCTTGATGCCGCAGTCATTCCTCTAGAAAAGCGAACCCCATACTCTCAGCACCGTATGAATGAGGCTATTTGGACCTTTATTGTTGATACAAACCAGGTCCGTGTTCGAAGTTTTCATCTACAGAACATAGCTTATTATACTCACCATTTCAAAGGCCTTGAGTGTCATTGAACGTCCAAGTTTTCGGAATATGATTGATGTTGCGTCTTCAGCTAAAGAGGTCATCACACTTCCAGATCATAAAGTGACCCGTGCTGGAATAATGCGAATGTTCTTCAAAAGGATGGGACAGCTGAAAAAGCTATTTGCTGTGAGTTCAATGTTATAAAATAATTGAATTCAATATATTCACAGTGTAGTAGAAAACTCCAGGAAAAGTTCATCTCACTTGCGACGCATGGCAAGCCAGCAACACCGATTCATATCTAGCCATTACGGCTCACTGGATTGATGTTGACGGGACTGCTTCTTGGAAGTTGAGAGCTGCTGTAATTGGATTCGTCCGCTTAAATGGTGGTCACTCCGGTGAGCATATGGGGCAAGCTTTATTTAAGGTAATTGTGAGGGCTGGGATCGAAGAGAAGGTAATTTGACATTCTCCTTTAATGCTCATCTCGTCCAAGCTCGGGTTTGTTACTTGTGATAACGCTGCTCCTAACCTCACTATGCTTGAGGAGCTGGCTGTTCGAATCGAGGAGAAAACCGGCAATCCTCGGGATGCATTAAAAACTATGGTCCGGTAAGTGATTATCACCGTCAGTGTTTGTTGCTCCAAATGATGTTTCACACCTAGCTGCCTGGCGCACACGATTAATCTTGGGGCTCAGTCAATGATCAAGACACAGAGCAAGGCCGCACACTACTCTGTCCATGATACTGATGACACCATTGAGCTTGACTCTAAAGATGTGGTGGGAAAAATTCGGGCAATTGCGGTGAAGGTACATTGCTAACCCCTATTTTTTTCTCTGATACAATAACATTTTTATCGTAGGTCAAATCATCAAGCCAGTGGAAGGAGTTATTCTTACGAATTCAACAAGCGCTAGACGCCACCAAGACACCCTTAATGATGATTCTTGATATGAAGGTTCGGTGGTCATCAACCTTTAATATGATTTACCGTGCCACCCAGCTTCACAAGGTGATTATATTTCTCAATTCTAACAGTAGCTCACCATGATTTTTGGCCGTCGAAATGTTTGTTTCAAAGTTGATTGCTACCGAGCCAGCAGCAGCCAAGAAAGCTAAGCTTGAGAGACTTCGAATGGATAACGAATGCTGGGAGAATTTGTCGGAGTTTGCGAGTCTCCTGGAGGTGTGTATTTCCTCTATCCCAGCTACCAATGTTTATAGTCTTATAGTTTGCCGATGATGCGCAACAATCATTTTCTTCAGATTGCTATCCATCCCTCTACCTCGCAATTCCAGCCTTGGAAGCCTTGTATACAGCTTGGTTTGACCGCCGGGATGATGATGCGTATTCCGCCTATGAACCTGCGCTCACCGCCGCAATCAATGTCATTGAAAAGTACT
This sequence comes from Rhodocollybia butyracea, assembly GCA_015501585.1. Taxonomy (NCBI): domain Eukaryota; kingdom Fungi; phylum Basidiomycota; class Agaricomycetes; order Agaricales; family Omphalotaceae; genus Rhodocollybia; species Rhodocollybia butyracea. Next base: position 151,146 of record JADNRY010000138.1, on the reverse strand, counting down.
ATAATAAGACCAGTGATTCCGAGGCGTATGTGATATCGACAGGTTTGTTGTTCTTTTTAGTTCTATATTTGTCACTGTTGATTCATATATTTCTTGTGTAGTTCTCAACCCTACAGCAAAGCGTAAACACTTTGAGGAAAACTGGGATAATAATATGATTGCTGAAGTGAACATGTTTGTCGAAGATGTGGTGAGTCATATCTGCTAAAATGCTTGTGTTTTGTCGAGCTAACTGTTTGCAAACTTGAGTTCAAGAAACACTATGTTAAGATTCACGGCAGTACCAGTCAGCCACCCGAAGTGTTGGCAGTGAAGATGAGTACAAAGACCAAGCGGCTCTTCACTGATAAGCATCGTCGGGGTGAAACATCAACTTTAACCCCTCCTTCAAACATTGAAGCATGGCATGCGGACTATAACAAGTTCATGGGCTGTGGTCCTGAAGCGTTACCAGCTGACATGTCAATCATTACTTGGTGGGCGGTAAGTGTTGTCATCACACTTTTCTTTTGTTATGCTCAAATGATAGTTAAATATAGATTAACTCGCAACGTCTTGGTCCCATCTGGACTGCAATCGCTTTGGATTATCTTGTTATTATGGCTAGCTCTGTTTCAAGTGAGCGATGCTTCTCAGCTGGGGGCTTGTTCTTACAAAGCTTCAGAACCGACTTCAAGGTGATATCACGGAAGCGATACAAGTAATTAAGTCAACGTTGCGGGATACTGTAGAGTTTCAAGAGCAAGGGCCTAGTCTTGCGACTGAGGATCAGATTGGCAGGGAGGAATTGGAGGAGGATGTAATTATGACAGAAGTTTCAGCTACTTCAGAGGGCCAGGACTGGGTCATTGAACTAGATGATGACTGTTTCGAAGAGAGCCAATAAATTTTTTTCCTTTTTTGGACTTGACCCTGGGCCAGACCACTGACCCGACCCTGGCCCTCATAGGGGGCCAGGGTCAGGATTCTAGACCCTGACCCTCGCTGACCCGACCCGACCCTAGGGCCTCTGGCCCGACCCGGCCCTCCCCAACACTAGTGGTAGAACAATGCTGTATTATGTACCTATTGAAATAAAAGAGAGTTCCAGGTACATAGTCAGTAATAAGTACAAGAAATAAAGAATGTGAGTACTAACCTCAGCAACAGTGGCAGAACGATGCTGAGGTGTCAATATGTATGTATAGAATTAAAAGAATGTGTCACGTGTGACATATGTAAAGGTCAATATAAAAAACCAGGAAGCTTCCTGGTTTTTGCGCTTGCGTTACGGCATGAATCCATGAACGTATAGATGACATAACAAGATAAGATCATCAACTTTTAACACTCCCACTTGGGCGTGGCTTCATACCTAGCATGCGCACAAATGCCAAGTGCTTCTCACCATATAATCCCTTTGTAAATCCATCAGTAGCTTGTTGAGCAGTTGGATCATAGTCCAGATCAATCTGGCCATCAGAGATTGCAAAACAAATAAAGTGGTGACAAAGTTGAATGTGCTTTGTACAGGGATGATCAGCAGGGTTCTTGGAAAGAGCAATAGATGACATATTATCACCCAACAAGCGAGTAGGCTTGGTTTGCTGAAAACCTAGCTGTTCAAGGAGTTGACAAAGCCAAATAGCTTCCTGTGCTGTACAAGTAAGAGCCATGTACTCAGCTTTGGTAGAAGAGAGTGCTGGGGAGGTGGTACGATCATGCCGACTTGCCAAGGCTTGGATCACCTTTGGATCATCATGGCCATTAGCCTGGCATCTCTCCGATTCCTTTCCAATACTTATATCTTCATCTTATCTCTCACATCTTATCTTTGTCCGATACCGGAAGGTCTTGGACTCATTCAGACTATCACATCATTGGTCTTTATTATCTTATGACTCTATTACCTTCCTGAATCATTCATTACTATTGTCTTATATTGATATTACTTACTTTGGTCTCCTGAACTTGTGCCCGACTATTGTCTTTTCCATTAGTATATAAGTAGTGGTACTTTGTACAGTAGACCTCAGTTTAAATATCATCTTGGATAACCAAGGCACTCTGTCCAACTAAGTTCCGTCTTAGTACTCTCTTGTCTTTATACTCTTCGGCCCTTCATAGGCCAAATCTATCTTGGTCTCTCTCTCGGGACTGCTCGGCGTGACGAGGGTCTAGCTAATAGCTATACCGCACGTCCCACTCTCTTTATTATCTCTGATATTGGTCTGAGGCTAACTTCGTTGATATATCCCTCTCGGGCCCTCCAGTCTTGCACAATCTTAACAGGAGGTTTGAAGTTTGCTGCTCCAACTAATACATCAGGAAAAGTGGTTTTTTGCCTAGGTAACCCCAGAGTGGCCTAAAGCAAACTAGGTGACCTATGAATCCTATGGCATCCTAGGAATTTGGGCTTGTCCCTTGCCAGTCAAAGCTCTTGAGGATTCCCCTGGGTATCCTAGAGTATCCTAGGAAGCCCAGGGAAACTCCAGGACAACTTTGGGAACACCTGGGCAAACCTGGGTAGTCCTAGGCTTGCCTGGGTTTGCCTAAAATACCCTAGGGAATCCTCAAGAGCCTTGACTGGCAAGGGACAAGCCCAAATTCCTAGGATGCCATAGGATTCATAGGTCACCTAGTTTGCTTTAGGCCACTTTAGGAATTTGGGCTTGTCCCTTGCCAGTCAAGGCTCTTGAGGATTCCCTAGGGTATCCTAGGCAAACCCAGGGCAAGCCTAGAGTCTTGCACAATCTTAACAGGAGGTTTGAAGTTTGCTGCTCCAACTAATACATCAGGAAAAGTGGTTTTTGCCTAGGTAACCCCAGAGTGGCCTAAAGCAAACTAGGTGACCTATGAATCCTATGGCATCCTAGGAATTTGGGCTTGTCCCTTGCCAGTCAAAGCTCTTGAGGATTCCCCTGGGTATCCTAGAGTATCCTAGGAAGCCCCAGGGAAACTCCAGGACAACTTTGGGAACACCTGGGCAAACCTGGGTAGTCCTAGGCTTGCCCTGGGTTTGCCTAAAATACCCTAGGGAATCCTCAAGAGCCTTGACTGGCAAGGGACAAGCCCAAATTCCTAGGATGCCATAGGATTCATAGGTCACCTAGTTTGCTTTAGGCCACTTTGGGGTCACCTAGGCAAAAACCACTTTTCCTGATGTATTAGTTGGAGCAGCAAACTTCAAACCTCCTGTTAAGATTGTGCAAGACTCTAGGCTTGCCCTGGGTTTGCCTAGGATACCCTAGGGAATCCTCAAGAGCCTTGACTGGCAAGGGACAAGCCCAAATTCCTAGGATGCCATAGGATTCATAGGTCACCTAGTTTGCTTTAGGCCACTTTGGGGTCACCTAGGCAAAAACTGCTTTTCCTGATGTAGCAGCTCCACACATGAGGAAAACATATCCACTAGTGGATCATCGAGTATCCACATCACCAGCCCAATCTGAATCAGAGTATCCAAGGATAAGAGAGATGAGTTCATCTATGATTGTGCCATCATACTCAATAACCCAGTCTTTGGTACCACCCAAGTAGCAAAGACAGTGCAGAGCTTCATTTAAATGAATCTCACCTGGATTTGAGCAGTAGCAGCTCAAAATACCTACAGCAAAGGCAATATCCGGGCGTGAAGCAAGCATGGCATACATGAGAGTACCAATGAGAGCCTGGTATAGCGCGAGTCTGTCAGCCATAGCCTCTTTCTTGGCGTCTGTGGATGGGGAATCAGCTTTAGAAAGCTTAACTCCAGATGATAAGGGGGTGCGACAGGTAATGCCATCATCACAGTGGAAAACATTTGAGTGATTCCTCAATGTATCTGGTCTGAGAGAGCCGAAGGACACACTTTTCTTGGTCATAGTCAATGGCAATGCCAAGCAACTGTGAGATAACACCAAGATCCTTGATCTTAAGCATTGGCCAATCTGGTGCTTGATGTCCTGCATGAATTTGAGATCATTGCATAAAATCCCAATATCATCAATGTAAACAGCAATAAACCAGATGGACTTGCCATGTTGGAGGACATAAATGCAGTAGTCAGCATGGATACAATGGAAGCCAAGTTTCTTGAGCTCTGCATCAAGAAGTTTGTTCCAGACATGGGAGGCCTGCTTGAGGCCATAGATAGAGTGGCAGAGACGAACAATTTTACCAGAATGTTCACTAATGCCATTCGGGAGGTGCATATAGAGCTCTTCTTCCAACTCACCATTGGAAAATGCGGTATCAACATTGAGATGGTGGAAGTGAAGGCCTAGACACATGGCAAGGGCGCAAAGGACATGAATGGAGGTAAGTTTGAGCACAGGGGAAAATACCTTGTCAAAGTCTAAACCAGGCATCTGGGAGAAACCTCGAGCAACTAAGCATGCTTGTACCGCTCAATGGTCCCGTCAGGGAGGCGCTTAATCTTAAAGACAAGCTTGGAGCTAATAGCATGGCGACCTTTAGGCAAATTGTCAATAAACTTGAAAGTTCCCATATCAATGAGAGACTTGAGCTCTTTGTCTACAGCTTTCAGCCAAGAGGCAGAGTCAGGACCACGGAGTGCTTCCTGCAGAGTGCGGGGCTCTGAGGCTCCTTGAGCATGGACAGTGGCCATTAAGGCCATGGCAACACCTTCTGCAACATCTGGTCTATCGCCTGGTGCAGCTTCTGGAGGATCTGGTGCAATGTCAGGTTCTTCACGGAAGCAGGCAGGTAGGCGACGAGCACGTGGACCATCTACTTCTGGAACAGGCCCAAGAAGTTCAAGTTCTGTACAACGATGGCAAGCAGGTGGAGCCGGTGGAGGGTCATTGGGAGGAGGAAGATCAGGGGAGTATGGGTGAGAGTCACTGACATTATCCTCAGAATCAACCTCAGAAGATGGAGCAGGAGGATGCGGAACCGCTGGAGTCACAGGCGGAGAGTTATCTTCCCACACATCTCCCACTCGAGAAAAGCCGGGTAGGCCATCTCCAGGCACTCACCATTGTAAAGGATCTGCGAAAGATCCAGAATGGGTAAAGGCAGGCCAGGAGGGTGAGGGCATTCATCAAAAATGAGGTCTCATGAAACAAAGGTTTTTTGCTTCTTTGGATCCCACAGAAGGTAACCCTTGGTGTGCTCTTTGTAACCAAGAAAGATGCACTTACGAGTTTTAAAGTCAAGCTTTGTATGCTTTGATTTGGGGATGTGAGCATAAGCGGGACAGCCAAAAGGTTTGAGTTCCTTGAGTGAAGGCTTTACGCCAGACCAAGCTTCCTGTGGAGTAGAATTAGGAAGCCGTGAAGTAGGTGAGCGGTTAATGAGATAGATGGCAATAATGATGGTGAAGACCCAAAACCCAGCAGTAAATTTAGCATCATGCATCATGCATCTGGCATGCTCAACAATAGTGCGGTTGAGGCATTCAGCAACACCATTCTGCTGTGGGGTGTGAGGGACTGTGGTCTCATGGATAATACCAAAGTTACAGAAATAATCCTCAAACTGATCAGAGGTATATTCTCCACCATTATCTGTACAAAGAACCTTGAGCTTAAGCCCAGGCTTGAGCTCTACCATAGCCTTCCACTCGCGGAAGCATTGGTATGCCTCCAATTTGTGATGGAGGAAATAGACCCAGCAGTGGTGGGTGTTATCATCTATGAAGGTGATGAAATACCTATAGCCACCATTGATAGAGTTGGGTAATGGACTGCAAACATTGGAGTGAACTAAATCTAGTTTCTGATGGGCCCTTTTATTGGATGATGGAAATACATGCTGTTTACCAGCTGTACATGACTCGCAGAACTCTATTTGACCTCCCACTTCATCAATGCCTGTTACCATGCCTTTTGCAATCAGACATTTTATGTTGTCTTGACTAAGATGACCTAGGCAGCGGTGAGCATGATTAATGTTGATATAGCAGGATGTGGTAGCGAGATTTGCGTACTCTTGGGATTTCAGTGGACGGGCGTGAAGAAGGTAAAGACCTCCTTTGGTCTTGCAACCAGACGCAACACACCGGCCACAGCTTCGAGCTTTGACAAAGCACTCCTCTCCATCAAAGAGAATGGTGTGTTTGCGCTTGTCAGTGAGCTGAGAGACAGAAATCAGAGTGGCGGCAAGATCCGGGACGTGTAGCTTATTGGGTAGAAAACCAGTGATGATTCCATCCAGCGTATCCATGAGGTACTGAAGAGTACCCTTACCAACAGCGTAAATGGTAGACGCGTCTCCAAGATGAATGGGGACGGGTTTGTTGAGTTTAGTGTACGAACTGTCTTCAAACCAGTCACGACGTGGACTTAGGTGGCAAGAGCACCCAGAGTCAATGTAACTCTTGTCGTTGCTTGTCCTGGCAAGGAAGGTGGCAACATCAGTGGAGATAAAGACATGGACAGAATTGGAACTTGAATGACAGACGGAGGGAAATTCTGAGTAGGTGAAGCGATGTTTGCACTGACCTCCTCATCCGATGAGCTATTGCTATCAGAGTGTTGGGCGGCAGCGGCAGTAGGCTTCCTACTAGATCTCCCACTGCTTCTAGGAGTGGATGCAGTGCAGCGGGATGCTTCCTCATCTCGCTTCTTGTGGTTACAGTCTTCGACAAGGTGAGGACCTTTGTGACAGTAGGAACAGAGCAGACCTTTCTTGGGTTTCTTCTTTGGTTTAGATTTCCCTCTAACAGCGGCAGCGTTAGCCACCTCGGAAGAATCATCACCAGAAGTGAGACATCAATACTCCGCAATGAGGCGGGAGGTGACAAAAGAAGAGGTGAGCTTGTTTGTTTCAGTAACGGCAGCAAGAGTGACAATGGTAAATGTCTCCCAAGTGTTAGGAGAGTCATCAACAGTACAAGGAAGAGAAGTGAGCATAAGTTCTGCAAGGAACTGGTCTCCAAAAGCGTCAGTGTCAGAGAGCTTCTTGTTCTCAAGAGCATAGAAGTTAATGTGATCCTGCATGTTATCACCATGTTCATACCATTTATCCATCATACCATGCTTGATATAGAAGGCTTCAAGACCAGCGGAGGTGCCAGCATGAGCTTCCTTAAGCTTAGTCCAGATGTCCTTGCATCAGGAAAAGTCATATGAACTCAATGCAACTTGAGCAAAGGTTGAACCATTTTCTTTGGCTCAAGTCGGCTTAAGCTGACTTGAGCTGACTTGAGTTGACCTGGAGCCAACTTGGGACCAACTTCATCAACTTGAGATTGGTGAGGTTTGTGAAGTTGGTCCCAAGTTGGCTCCAGGTCAACTCAAGTCAGCTCAAGTTGTGTTGAGTTCATATGACTTTTCCTGATGTGGCAGATGTGAGCTTTTCAATGAGAAGAAGCTGTTCCGGCGCAAGGTGCTCTTTGACGATCCCAATAGCCTTGTCATTATGAGTAATTGATTCCTTGTAGGATCGCGTATCCTCCCTGTGATCTTGTCTAACAGCAGCCTGGTCAACGGCAGAGGTGTCATTAGGCAATGGACGAGGATCGGAAGGTTTAGGAGACAGACATCTCTCCACTGCAGAATCTCCAGACCATAGCCCTCTGGAGCTTGCCAGAAATAGGGCCAACCCATTGAGAATAGGTCCCGTAGGTAAGGGTAGGGATTTGAATAGAATCTGATGATGTGGCAGATGTAGGGGACATTTGGACAAATGTATGGGATGTGTAGGTGTATGAACGAGTGTGAGAGAGTGAAATGAGTGGGTTCCAAGGTCTTGTGCGCAGTAGAGAAGCTTCGTTAATTCAGTACAGGCTACCGGGGCCCATCACCTATTGAACATCAGGAAAACTGCCTACACCAAATATTTGATAATTGCAACAAATTTTTCAAAAATTCTTGGAAATTTTCAAAATTATCTAGATTACCCTCATTTCGTAGATTTGAAAAATAACACAGTCCCCTTGCAAACTTGGGTAATTTTTCATAGGTTTTTGTGCCTTTTTCAAATATTAGAGAACACTATCAGAATTTATCGAGACTTTCTCAAGGCTTCACAAAAGTTCAAGCATATTATAATTTCATTTTCAATGATTCTTCTACATTTACAACATTCATCTCAACTTTTCACCCAATTCATAACAGTCTAAAATGATTCTCATTAAAGCAATCCTAAGTAACAAGTCACATGGAAATGAGCGCAACTTCTCATTAAAGCTTCTCATTAAAGCAATCCTAAGTAACAAGTCACATGGAAATGAGCGCAACACTACTAAACAAATACATAAAGCAAGGATGCTAGTAGCAAGGAATTAATGAAGGTAGTACCGTAGTACTTAGGCGAGGTGGTGATAGTAGTGAGGCAAAGTAGTGGTAGTGGTAATGAGGTAGTAAGGTGAAGTAGGGTAGTAAGGTGCAGTGGTAGCGAGGCGAAGTAGTAGGCATTGGATGTATGTGACAGCGCGTGCATAAATCTGAAAGCTTGTCAGTTTATACAATACATAATAGATGTATAAATACAGTCACGCACCAAACAGTTCATTTGGAACTCAGTTATTGATAAATAGAGGATAGGTCAACAGAGAATACCTACGTGAAGAGTCAGTAATGTCATAACCAACAAGTGAAACATACCTAGAAACGAACTACAGCCAGATAGTCAAATGAAAGAGAGAAAACATTGGACAGTGACTGTTGAGAGGGAGAGAACATTGAGTGATGGCGAGAGGCAGAAGGCAATGCGAGAAGCTAAAGGTGAGAATCCGGTGAGAATCACTGTCGAGAAGCAAGTTACAAATGAGTGCCGAGAGCTTTTTCAACATGGTTATCACGAGATCTTGAGGGCAGGATCCGGCTGGCTCCGGCATAACCTTATTTTCGACAACAAAAGAGCCACGTCACCTGTCATGTACGGAACTGTGTTGATTTCTTCCTCGCTTTCTTCTTTCTTCCTCTCTGCTGCTGCTGCCATTCAAGCTTGGCTTGTGCTTCATCATGGATTTTACTTACTGCAATGTGATTTCAGTTGTTATTAGTAATATTTCATCTCGCATAGAGCATATTCTGAGTGTGTTTGTCTTATTATAAATATTATGTCACGGCGGCAGTGATCAAAGACAACCACAAGCTTTTCACACATCTCTGGGTTACATGATACCCTGTCTGTAATTTTTCAAGAATTTTGCAAAGGCTGGAAAGCCTATCAATAACTTGTCAAAATTTGTCAAAAGCTGAATTCTATGTATTTTTACCTTGCATGAATTATCAAAGTTGTTCAAACTCATAGAATTATTCAAATTTTATGTAAACTTAGTAGACTTTTTGATATTTTCAAGATCTTTTTTGAAATTATGACATATTTTGTGGAGGCATTTTTCCTGATGGGAATCTTACTAGGATTTTTAATCTTTTGAGAATCTTTGTGAAAATTATTGAATATTTCGGGTGGGCGGTTTTCCTGATGAAACTATTGAAATAAAAGAGAGTTCTAGGTACATAGTCAGTAATAAGTACATGTAACGCCTCCGCCTCTCCATAATCACCACTGACCGTATCCGGCGATACGGTCATCCTAGACGCCGCCGATAGACCAAACGGTCTATCTTATCATTCTATTTATTATTAATTATATAATAAATCCGTTACTATAAGTATCGTACAATTACTTAAGAGTCTAGTTAGTCTTTTACACCGTCGTACACACAATAGTACCCTATTTGTCGTGTTCACCGGTGTTCTTAAGGACTTTGCCCATAGGGCGCGTTATACTTTTTTGAACATCAAAAAATTACTATTGTGTGAATAACACAAAGCTATTAGTTTAACAAGCTAAAAACAGTTATACTACCAAGTATAACAACCATTATTCCAACTCGCTACACAATCTATACAAACCCGCTCCATTTTTCCTTGCCGCTATATCATTCACTGTCCCTATGACCTCTCAAAATCAATCAGAGAAGTCATATCAGAGTGTGCGCGATCACGCACCTTCCATTCATGGTGACGTGTCACCACACTCAATCTATTCAGTTGCATCAGCAACTCATTCTGTACATGCATTTGAAGGACGGCACTACAGGCAGGACAAGAGTCCACCGAATGAACAGTCTATGACTATTCGTAAGAAACAGCCAACCCGAGAGGGTTTAAGTGAGATTTCTTCTGCGCTACGAGATGTAGCGGCATCACTCGACAAGAGTATGCAAGTACTCAATCGTATTCTCAATATAACTGAGAAATGGGATGCATCTAGCATCCGATCTAATGAAGAAAGATCTTCTTCATCGAGAAACAGCAATAGAATCACTATTGCTGCACCCACACCGAGACGGCCTGCCATCACACCACCGGTATTGCACAACGCAACACCATATATTCATACCGAGGCAAACAACTCGGTACGCCAATGGCGTGAGACTGTGCCCAAGGCACCGTCAGTCCAACAATCACTGTTGGACGAACAGTATTCACAAGGGATGACCAAGTCACCCCGTCATATTCCTGTATTCCGACAGGAATACGCACCAGTGTCAGTAACTATACCGACACCCATCTACACATCCCACATGAGACAGAGTCCCAATGCGGAGGCAGCGTCTCTGACACTCTAAAACTATGTTAATCTTCACAAAATCATATTTTATCTCTGATATATACCCAAGAATGGACTATTTCTTTCCCGTGTGTACCATATATATGTCGTAGGTATCCGGCGCAGTGGGGACTCGGAGACGTGAGGCTCCCTCAGGAGATTGGAGGTACAAGTGCTCTATTGCTCTATATACTACTTGGCCTTTGGACCAGGCCTTATATACTACAGTACGGGTACTCTACAAGGTATCTACCGGGTCTGTAAGTGTTAGTAAGTAGCTTGGTAAGTACATCAGTAAGCTATATCGGAAGAGTATCAGTGCCGGATTGACATGATGTCATCATCGGCTCGGCGAACTACACCAATATAGGCTGGAGTTTCCTTTCCAAGCCAGATTCCTCTGTTCCACTCTCTTTCCGTCTCTCTCTCTGTATCTGTTTCATCTATCTTTCATATTAAACTCTCTCTACTCAGTATATAAGCCAGACATATTTATTCAATAAGAGAAGTTTCTTGCCCTCGACTTGACTGCTAAGACCAGTGCTCCGTAGAACATCCCCACGGGATCAGTAGCATGATGCCTCCTGACTTGGTGATAAGGATGGACACAACTCCCAGTCAGATTCCGGTACCTGCGGGTAACACCCGTGGGAATACCTGGTAACCTGTGACCGGCGGGTCCTGGTACTGGTTCCCATGGGTTAGACCCGGTCACAGGTCACCTTCGTGGGTAATTTCTGCAAGTAAACCTGCAGGTATTCATGATTTTGTGCATGTACCGGCAGATTTACCTGTGAAACCTGTGACTGGTGGGTCCCGGTCCCGGTTCCCATGGGTGCAGACCCGGTCACAGGTTGGGGGTTGATGCCGCCAGTTACCTGCACGGCGGGTGGCCGGTTACTGGCACCCAGAGTCGTGTCCATCCTTACTTGGTGATCTTTAGAAAGTAATTAACTTCACATGCTTTGCAAAGCCCATTTATATCTTGATCGAATTTAAGTGTGTAAAGTTCCCTCAAACTCTTGATCAACTCAAATCTAGTCACTTCCTTAGAGGGGACAGCTTCTAGTAAGGAATTATTTGGCTCCAGAGTGAGGGTTCCTTAGTTGACTTCTTCACAAATTTAGACAAGCCACTAAGATTGTGATATAAAGTCCTAGCGATTAACTTCACTCACAATATTGTAGCTTGGCCCAGAGTTTGGTCAAGGACTTTACGGCGTCACAGCAGCTATTAGAGATGGGCACAAATGCCATTCATAGCACAGATATGGAGCTTCAAAACTCCATATTTGCACTTGAATGCCTTGCCAACTAGAATGGGCATTTGTGGAGGTCGCCATTCAAATGCCTTGAATGGTGAATGTTGCTATATTCAAATATTCACAAATACTCTACAATTAATGTACAATCTATAAAGTATGGTAGGATCAGTGCAATATAATCATGTAAGTATAGTAACGATGTTAGTTGCATCAACAGTGGTCTCCTACAAGTCTGCGCGCAACCTTTTACAAGGTACACGAGCCTTGTGTACACTTACTTTTAATAATTTAAGTACGTACAAGTAAATGACATCAGTAATGGTACTTACATGGCTATACATTAATCTATACAGTGCTTTGCACTTACCTGATTTACCTGGGCAGTGATGGGGGAGCAAACAAAGTTGCGGGACATTATATATTCGTCCCGTAAGGTCACGTGATATGCCAAACGCCAAACACATTGATTGTGATCAACATGTTTGGCATTTGATGGGGTCACATGGCCCTGCAGGACTTTATATAAAGTCCCGCAACTTCATTTGCTCCCCCATCACTGCCCAGGTAGTCAGGTAAGCATGAAGCACCATATATATTAATGTACATTCATCTAAGTATTGATATTTATGTAGTTAGTCTTATTAATTATTAGAATATGTACAACAGTGTGTCGTGCCATGGGCCTAATAAAAGGTCATGCGCATGCTTGTAGTGTACAAATCTAATGTCGCTACAATAATTAAGTAGTATTGCTCACTATAAATTTCTTTTAGCTGGATGTGGGGCTCTATAACAGGCCTCCACAACTGTGTACATCTATTGGTGAATATTCACAAATATTCATGAATATAAGTGACGAATGACCTACCACCCTGAATGCACATTCAAGGTGATGGGGGCATTCATATTCAAATGATGAATGCAAATATATTCAAGTATATTCATATGCATGCCTTGTTCGTGCCCATCTTTAGCAGCTAGTGCCAGAGTTTGCCTAGGGTTGTTGACAAACCTTGAAGTTACTATTCTAGCTAGAGCCAGAGTCTGCCTAGGAGAATCTTAGTTTCATTGTATTGGTTTTGGTTTTGGTTATTTGATTTGGACATACACACCTGGTTCCCTCATACACCCATACACCCAACTAGGCTTCTCTCGACTTAGTTCTAAGAGTTGTCTAAGCTTAGTTACCCACGTTAGCGCTACACTCTTGAACCTGGAGCAGTTGCGCGCATACATCCAATGATCCAATACTATAAGACTTTCCCTCAGGGAATCTCTGACAACCCGCCCTTGCTCCCTTACATATTGATAGTCTGGTTAGGTGCGGTAGTATTTTTGTTAGGTTGTTTTATAGCCCTTTCACATACCTATGTGTAAATACCCAAATAATGACACATACATTTTGTCTTCTTTGTCTCCTCTAAACCGATCCTCCATCCCATTGCTGCATACCCATATACACGCCAGGGCTGCAAGTTTGTCTCTCTTATGCCACATGAAATGAGAGTTACTGTTTCATGTGCTTCATGCCCACCGCAGTATTCTGTCTCTAGATTTGCGCTGGTGTATGCTGTTACAATGAGATCTGCCACAAAGACTGCAACATCAATGATGATACTTTTTTCCAGAGCCATCCAGCAATGTCTCCAGGTGCAGAGAAACAACCTGAAGAATAGAGCTTGTTGAATACCTGCATTGAATGCAGGCTGCTGAGAATCTGACAAGGTCATGCAACCTAGGCCGGAATGGAAGCAGAGCGGATATAGGGCCAAAAGGCAAGATCAGGATCATGGGAATGATATCCACAATAGACTACAAGGCCAAGGAAGTGGTGGGACTTTGGTGAAGCTATTAGCAACACCCCCAACACACCACTGCCAAGGTTGTCCCAGAAGGAAAGGAAGTAAAGTGCAAGAAATCACCAAGATCAGACCAAGTATAGGCATGAGAATGATCCAAGGTATGTCCGAGATAGGGACTGAGCCGAGTCAGCCGGTATCGGACAGAAAGGCGAGGATAAGAAAGACTTAAGGAAAGCTTGGAAAAGTGTGGTATAACTTGAATAACTCAATTTTTGGCTGAGGAACAATAGTACAAAGTACCTAGCCTATATACAAGTGACCTAATTGTTAAATAAAGACAATAAAGTCAGACTGAGGTAGTGGCCAGGCCAGAACAAGGTGGAATCAATACAAATGACAAAACAATAAGCAATAGAGTAGAAACACTTTGTTTGTCAGTCACGTGTCACACCCATTTTCCAAACACCCCGCCCTTATTTTTCTTTTGAATTGACTGATTTTTTTCAATTTATTTTTTAAATTTACATCATGTGCTGATGAACTGCTTGTATTAGTACAGTATACATGACACAAGTAGTGATGTATCTGTGCATGTAAGCCTGCTACATGTTTTACTACACGTCCGCCTCTACTTAAATATTCCTGACTTATACGCAGTGTGAAAAATATGAGAACTTATAAAAATACATGGCCCAGACAGTATGTAACTTCCTGGGGTCCCATCCCTGTACCAGCTGTGCGTCGCTGAGATATTATTGAATCCATCCCTCCAAGGTGCCGCATGCAACATATTGAGCAAGAGCTGCTGGCTTGGCGAGAGCAATCTGTCAAGTAGTTGCCAACAGCCTGGGGATCCAAAACAGTGGAGATTTAGCTAGTTCAACTGTAGACATACAGGAAACAGCATAGTTTTTGAAGCGACTCAGCAAGTTACTTCCCCCTGTTGTGAAGCGGTCGTGTAACAGTGGTGAATCCCGCTGAATGAGAGGTGAGGTTGAGTGGATATCCGGAATGGTAAACTGAGACTACCATGTATAAGAAGAAGGCCTGTAACCCTGGCTGCGGGTCAAGTGTCCCCTTGAGAAGGAGCTGTGTTGCTGGCTGAATGTCGGGTGACCCGCCGAAAGGGAGTACCTTTATCCAGTACAGAGACTGGCACCAGCAGCCTGTGAGAGATAGAGACTCAAGAGATAACTTGGTAAAACCGGGACCAGAGACCAAAGTAGTTGCTATTCAAGTTAATCATATTGACATGTGATCATAAGGTAGATATGTAGGATGAGCGCTTAGGACAGTATAGAGATAAGATAATGCATATCTGTCACACCTGTAGTTGGAAGGAAAAACTAGTTTTGACGGCGATTCCGAAATATCAGTTGCACACTTCAGGCAACCACCTAACCCTCCTAGGGTATAAAAATGGGGTGCATATTTGTACCTAAGAGGGTCCTTTTTTTGGTATTCTACCAAGCCATATTCTAGTGAGGTAGCTACCAGATCTGGGTAACTACCCTGCCATCTCATGGGCTCACTTGAGTAGCTACCAGGATGTCATGTGTCACAGGTGTCCGCTGAGTAGCTACTGGCCATTTTAAAGTTTATTTATTTATTTTATATTCTACTTTATGCATGGGGGACATAACAGCTCATGCCTTGGGAGCTCCATCTCCAATGGTGAGGGTAGCTACCAGAATCAGTAGGTACCCACCTCCTATGTTGGTGGCTGGTAGCTACTCACCTTCCATGGTGGGGTCTGGTAGCACCACCGGCATGATACCCGCCACCCCGTGTCTTACTGTATTTGTTATTACTTTACTATTTATATTGACTACCGTACTTCCAATAAAGGGATTGTTTGCGCCCCCCGTTTCCGCGCCCCCCTAAATTCTGTCTGATAAGCTTTTGCTTATTATCGCTTCTGGACCTATCGCTCACACAGGAATATTTAAGTAGAGGCGGACGTGTAGTAAAACATGTAGCAGGCTTACACAGATACATCACTACTTGTGTCATGTATACTGTACTAATACAAGCAGTTCGTCAGCACATGATGTAAATTTAAAAAATAAATTGAAAAAAATCAGTCAATTCAAAAGAAAAATAAGGGCGGGGTGTTTGGAAAAGGGGTGTGACACGTGACTGACAAACTGCTTGTATTACTACAGTATACTGCAAAATATACTCTTCATGGCAAGCAGCTCACAGGACTCATACCTTCCACATGCTCAGTGCGATGGCCTACACCCGCAAGTAAGTTAGAAACCAATGAAGCACCCCTGTTTGGTTTAGCGAAGGTTCCGGGCCGGAGCCGCTGCAGCTTATTCAACCACGATGATCATTTTGATCTGTCCCTCTCAAGCACCGTTTCTTATAGAAACCGTAACATAATTGTCTGAACGGGCCAGAATGAATGCATTGCAGCATTTGTCGAGAAGACCAGAGACAAAGAGGCCAACTGGTATTGTCCTTATCGTTGCCACAGTGATTACATTGAAGAAGGTGCAGGCAAGTGCATCAATGAGCCCAGGCTTTATTTTTGAACTCAAATACAGTGTTCTTGGAGTCCTTGAGACACTAACCGTAAAATTTTTTCCATTGGACTCTTCTGGGTGAACTAAGTATCTAAAAACCAATGTATACGTATGATACATTTTCTCAAAAATTTATAAGGTGATATCTCACATTGTTGCAGAGATGTGGATAAAACTTTGATGTTTTTCTGCATATTTTTGGACAAAATCATATATTTCTCATCCGGAACATGATTCTGAGGCTTTAGGGAAAAATAAAGTTGCTGAAAATTTGAATATTCACTAACAGTTGATATTGAGATACTTTCCAATGAGCAAGGGAGCCCCTTGTGCTCTGGTTAAGCAAAATTGATTCAGCCATATACTTTGATGCGTCACATTTGGCGTGGCTCAAGGACTCCAAAATGTGGGAAATAATACCATTTTCTCAATCTTTTTGTGTAACGTCCTGCCCTCTGTTTGGATATATTGTGAGTATATAAAAATGTTCTAAAGTATCTTAAAGAAGTTCTCAAACACCTAGTTCAGCTCAATATTGGGTGTGACAAAAGCTGCAAGGCATAATTGATGTTTTGGCTCAAGGACTCCAAGGTCACTGTAAATGGATTCTATGTTGAACTAATGAACGTTTGCAGTCAGAACAAGCAAGTGAGCATATTGATTTATGCTTAGACTGGTACAAAATTTTGTCGTTTGTAGATACATGCAGAATGAGGTATTTAGATCTCGAGCGATTCCCCAATGAAGATCCTGCGGAAGTGAAACAGTCATGGGCTCCCTCTCCAGATGCTTGAAGAGATCCTGGGCATCTTTCGCGTTCCCAATAAGACAGATGATTTCACCGCCATGCCACTTCAGACCTTTGCTTACAACCGTTCTGCCAACAAACTCAGAATGTAATAGAATAAGACAAACAAGAAACGGTTGCTTACTGGCGAACGTAAACGCCAGGGTTCTCACCCTTGACCACAATAAAATGCTTGTTTGCCATCTTGTCCTTCAGTGCGGCAAGAATGCCTGTTGTACGACATTCCTTGTATGCAGCTGCTCCCAATTTTGGTCCAAGAAAACGCCGGTGGATGGCATTGGTCAAACCATGCGTAGCATTTTTAGCGCCAGCTATGCCATGCCAGTTGGAAGTAATCAAGTCCATATCATTGTGACCCCAGTAGACTACGTAGAGTTTATCTCCATCCACTGACATAACATTCACAGGTTGAATCACAGGCGCCTGAAAATCATCAATGAGTCGGAATGTTTTATTATTCCCTCCCCAAAAGCTTGATAGATGCCCCCAGGGACATAAGTAAAGGAATTCGGGGTAGAAGCAGCGCTGGAGGCGACACTAGTTGTATCACTGGAGGCAAGAATTTCGGGTACAGCTTTGCGCCGAGTCGCTGGTTTAGAAGGAGTGGAGCGAGAATCTGTATCAACTGGGCTTGAAAGGTCCAACTTAGGAGAGTCAACAGACTTTGCCGCGGTTGCCTTCAGGATAACAGAAGACAATGGGGGTGGATAAACCGTCGTTTTGCAAGTTTTGACCTTTCGTGAGGGAGGGGAGCCTATAGGAGTCGTCAACAGTTTTCCTAATGGCACGGTTGTTAACTGGTCAACCGAAGACAGTTTTTCACTTACTTAAATTCTCTTGGGGATTGCCAGCTGACTTTCAAAGTGCTCAGTGGTGGTGGCGTACAAATCTTCGACTGCTTTAAGCTCGGCGTTGACTGCCAATAAATCTGCCTTGAAATCAGTAGAATCGATGTAAGTGATAGATAATCATACCTTCTGCATCTTTACTGAACAACGCCATTCGGAGCTCTCTTTTGGCATAAGCAAGAGCATGGGAGGTTCGCAGTGACAGAGGGGGGATTTTTTCTTTGTCTGAATCGATTACTAGTAAAGAATATGAGCAAAAGGTAAGAAGAGAAGCTGAAAACGTACCAGCCATTGCTACACTACTAACAGCGGGGAAGAGAGATGAAACCTGCACGTGAGAAGGCCTGCCCATAATTCCTCGTGTACCATCCTCCGTGGCTCACTGTCTTCAAAAAAAGTGTCAACTTTTTCTCTCACCAGCTTGCAGACAAAAATAACTCTCATTGGCGGTCAACCATGCCACGGCTTTCATGATCAAATTTAGCATCCTCAGGCCTGCTTTCACCCAGGCTACTTGGTCCCTCAGCACTCAGAGTCTACTCATTCTGCTGCGTATAGTTGTTAGCCTACCTTTCGTCCACCGAGTCTCCAGTTGCTCAGCAGCAGGCTACAAACTTCCATGCTAATGGAGCCCCTGTACATTTTAATAAGCCTTCATGTCTGTTTGTTCAAAGTCCCATTTTGGTCCAGACACCCAAAACGACCCGAAATTCCGCACCACGGTTCTTGAGTAACTTGCCAGTCCCATAGCCTACCACAAGCTATAGCTCAGGTATTAACACACCTAGATATGGGAACCAGCTGGCTTGTAGTGTATTGACTCCCACGACTTTCAGTACTCTAACTTATAACGTCTCAAATCATAGGCGAGATCTCTCAACACGGACAGATGCACACATGTTAATGGATACCTAGGTACTAGGACCACCCTACAAGGTGACTGTTTCCTGCCGACAATTGGATCCGTTAGTTGCAGTACTATCTCCATGACACGTCTCTGACTGAGCTGGCAGGACACTGTCATCTGCAGTAAAGGTAACTGCAATGGATGCGCATCGAAATTTTGGGCTAGATAACTGTCATTCCACAGCTTTAAAATCTAAGTGAGAACACATCACAACCAGAGTAAGGAGAAACTGAAGAAACACCAAAATGAATCGCCTTTTCACCACGACCGTGTCCACCAACAAGACCCATGCAGAACTCTCATCATTATTTTGATGCAGTACCAACACCACAACAGTCACAGCCTTGTATCAAACTTTCTGGGCAACAATGAGTGATGAAGATGAATGATGTGTGTCATCTAATGTGTATATTCAAGCGACCAAGATGTTAGAACAGCCAAGTTCCAGCGAGATGATACAAAATAGCTGTACTATGGTAAAGAAAATCCAGAGCCTATCGCCCCATCCACAGGCATTACTTCAGTGTCATCTGTTAATTTTTTTCATGCCAGGCTCAGATAGCTGGGGTCCCTGTCATTTCCTTCCCGATGATTGACTCGGCTTTGACAATCGCGATGGGCCCCATCCCAAACCCTTGTCATTTTCTGGTGGATCCTGCTCTTCAGCACCAGGATAACTTGCACTGACATGCTTCTGAGACTGGGGCGCCTTGGTGCTCACTGAGCAGCTTGTATGAGTTTTACTTTGGGCATCCAGGAAGCTTTGGCCATAGGCCGACAGCTCATGGTGATTAGAGAGGAGATAATCAGTTTGATTATACAAGATGTTCAGAAAAGATATGGCTTGCTCCGGGTCTGAGAGATGCAGGTTTTCCTGAGAGTACAACACCTAAAAAGACTTTCAGCAGTAGCCCAAGAAAAAGCAAACAAACATACTTTGCCATCTTTTCCAGTGAACATGAACATGATCGTAGCCACAAACGACATGTCGACGTAAATGAGTGGAAGGACAAACGAGCCTGGGGTGTAGGAGTAATTCTTTACCAGCGACACTCCACTCAAGAGAAGTCGGGTGAAATCATTTGAGCCTTTTGAGTATATCTCCATCATCCAAAATGGTATGAAGTCTCTCCACAGGCAGGCGTCAGACTTGGGATTCTAATGTCGAGGTTCTACTTCATCTGCCACTTTGACTAGGACTTGAGCGTTGTGTGGCCACTCTTTGCTGACAAAGCGGCTGAAGACAGTTGAGAAATGTAAAGATTGCGAAGCATTGCAAAGTACCTACAAGTCATAGCCTTTATGGACATGGCAAATTTCGATGAGGGTAAAAATAAACACGGCGAGAGTGAATTCCTGTGCACCAATTTCGGCCGTATAAAGTCGACGGAGTCCCATAACCTTGGAGGCGACATGGAGAAAGTGATCCTCTTCTTCCCTGAAAATTTTGAGCACCTTGCCATCCTCTGGGGGTTCAGTATCTTCAAGAACCGTCAAGAGTTTGTCGGGGATTAGACTTTGGATACGCTGGAAGACCTAGAAAAAACAGATGAGAAATTTACAATGAAATGTAGAGACTCGAAGACAGACTTCATGTGAGACTTTATGAGGAGCTTTAATTTTATTGCGATGGATCTTGACCGCGTCTGGTAAGAGCAATACATCGGTCAACTCGATCGAATTGTCAGAAATGTCAGTTCCTCCCCACTGAGAAGGATGGGTGGCTTGAACACTGATCACGTCCAGTTCATCCATTGGCTTATTCTGAGTAAGGTGCCCAACTAAAAAGAGCACCATACCCATGAGGCAGTCAACCGCTAGTTCACACGAGTTTAGGACCTCAAAGTCCTTGGAGTTAGCTTCTCCCTTTACCAACTTGTTCATGGAAAAGTACGATGAAGGTTTGTACAAGACGTTCAGCCCTCTACATCTTGAGTCCACTTGTTTTAGACGATCGCGGATGCCAAGGATAGTCAAAGGTAGATTCTCAGCATAGAATTCATGGAATACTATTTTGAAGTCATGGGATACAATGTAAATGTTAGCCACCATGTCGCTGGCCATAGTGGTAGTGATGATGAACAGTGATGAAAAGACACAACGAGAAAGTTTAAGTGAAATGTGAGAGGACCAGACAGACCGGACCCCTAATACTCAATCCGACTTCCAATAAACATGAATGCCGGACAATTTCCGTTATTACTCTTTCTTTACTATGCTCTAAGTTCATGAGCTTGTTCTAATCCAATAACAAAACCCACTTTTTCTCCAATAAGACAGCAAAAAGGCTAGCACCTCGTGAGACAGTACAACGCCTCTTGAGCCCTACAACTCACGAGGGAGAAACGGGGGTGGATTACAAGACGGTACAAGGCGGCGTGGTGATAGAAGGTACATGCAAGGCATTACAACCGATTAAGAGGGTGTAACGCACTCAAAAAAAAAAGAGACATATTTTCTCAAGCGTTAGATCTGAAATAGCATCCAATACAGTAAAACATAAGTGATAAAGATAGAGCATAAGTGAACATGGCGTAGCAGTATTGAAGTGAATACAAGTATAAGTTTTCAATGAGAAAATCCGCTAACGATCGAGACCTGCACAAGAAGCCCGCCACACCGCCACACTAGAGGTGCCAGAAGCGTGGAACACTTTTTGGATGACCATCCCCAACGATATCCTAGCCTACTCTTCAACAAGTGCATATTTGACTTGGATGCCAGAAAACTATTGCATTATTGGAAATGCTTACGCTGATTATTGACATACGCCCCTCCGCTATCCCAGAATGATTTCAGAGAGGGTCAACATTGAGCAAGCAAGAGGAAATGGCAAACCATTATAGAAAGCTTTCCCGTCGACGGACCTAGATGGATTTAGGGCTTCACTCGTTTAGTGAAGGGTACATGTTGCTGCAAAAAAACCATATGAAGCACTCACACTCTAATATTGTATACTCACATACTCACACTAATATCAGAACGTGATAGCCACACCAGTGCATAAATATGCTTATGTCCATGGCGATGATATCAGCACAACAAGTGTGTTGAAACTAAACTAACATCATCAGTGAAGTACAAAGAAATCATTGTAGGCCTACCTGTTGACCACAATATCCATTAATTCAAGTCCATTCTGTCATCATCCTTGCCAAATTTTGTATAGTGATACAAATCGTTTCAGCAACATCTTCGTCTTGTAGTGCCTCTTCCCATCCTTCTAATTTCATCCCCCACCTTCAAATTCGGGAATTAATCAATGATCGTTCGAGCCTCGAGAGCAATTGCCGATTCAAGGAGGAACATGTGTCTACGTGTTTGGATCCAGTGACAATATTACATGCATTTGGCGTGATACATGTGGCTGGGGCCCCAGCAGTTCCTAAATAGGACCACATCGGTTAGACTACCACTACTACCACTGAGAATCAAGTTGGAAAATTGAAATAGCGATCCTACGCTATCCCATAATTTAACTTCTCTGGCAGTCGAAATAACCATAGGACCAAGTTCCCGACAGGAGTCCCATGGGACAAAACCATGAAATGGCAGACTTGTTTGGTCATAATTGTAAGGGCAGGTAAGGATTCAGAATATAGATATTCCTTTGATAGCCTATTTCTATGGTCAGGTGCGAAAGAGTCTGTTGAAAGAACATGAACCAAGCACGTCTTCATAGAACCAAAGCAAATCCAGTCAGTCAGTGGTATCTCTGTGGGGTAAAGAGCATGATAGAAATTGCTATTGGTATTAACAAAATTAGAAAATATTGCTGTTTATGAGGCACAAACAACTTGAGAGACTTCAAGAGGGAGGGAAATTTGCGTTCGTTTATTTCAAATTATTTGTAATGTTTCACGTGATATTTGGAAGCTGTTTCCCAAATATCACATGTTTCGGGCCGACAAAACTACCCGTCGATCATCATAGAGTTGCCCCGTATATGGTGAGGCTATCCTTGGTGGATTGACGAAGAATAGGACATCGTCGGTGAAAGAACGTACATTCATTTCCAAATATTAAAGCATGATCCACCACAACCTGCGCAAATTGATATGTATTTGGGAACTCTCCTCTTTCAAAATGTCACTAACCTGATGCCATTCAAGCTGAAGAATATCGTCAACGGCAAGAATTCAAATGGATAGCCGTCTGGTATTAGAGATGTCCACGAGTCCG
Organism: Rhodocollybia butyracea; assembly: GCA_015501585.1. NCBI lineage: Eukaryota > Fungi > Basidiomycota > Agaricomycetes > Agaricales > Omphalotaceae > Rhodocollybia > Rhodocollybia butyracea. The sequence goes on along the minus strand of JADNRY010000138.1, from coordinate 128,313 downwards.
GAGCGCAAGTACTTGTGGCCTAAAAGGCTTGACTTGTGACCCGTGGCTGACTCGTGGGAAATGGGTCACTGACTCGCAAGTATTACCTGCAAGTCTTGCAGGTACTTGTGATTTATTTACTAAATGAGTAGATACAGCTAATATTCAGAAGTATTTACCATTACTTACTTGCTTACATTGATTGTACAGTATATAATGCTAACAAAACCCTGTACTCAACAATTTCATACTATGTTATGAAGTAAATATGTACTCACATCTAAGTTTTGAGTTGTAGACAGCTCACGGCGTTTAGGCGCTTAAATTAGCGCCTAAACGCCGTGAGCTAGCCAGCACTCAATAACTTATATAGTAGTAAGTATGATATTATTCACCAATGTAAGTTGTAATTATTACTCAAGTTGTACTGAAAATATATGTATACTATGCCTTACACAAGTCACAAGTACTTGCAAGTACTTGCAAAGTCTCAGAAACCTTGACTTATGACCTGTTGGTGACCCGTGGGAAACGGGTCTTGGGATCCGCGAGTCACATACTTGCGAGTTTTCCCACGGATCTTACCTGCGAGTACTTGTTGAGACTTGGACTCATGGACATCTCTATCTGTTATATTGTTAGCAAAGCAAATAAGTATTCAAATTACACCAACCCGGACACTCCATATGTCTTTCAGTACTGGAAAACTGCGAGGGTATGGCGCATAACATACTTCAATATTTCTGTAGCTGTCATCTCCATAGTCGCTACGAAATTAATGCATCCTGCTGATTTCACCCATCTCACCTAAGGTTATATAGGAGTTCTAAGAAAAGAAATAACGATGAGGATTCTGCTTGGGTCTTGTTGGCGGACACGCTTGTGGCGAAAAGGTGGTTTGTTTTGGCGCTCTTCGGTTTCTCCTATGATCAGTGGCTCAATTTCTAGCCCATAAACTTTGATGTGCGTCCATGGCATTACATCACTTCTTTTCTGTCCACCAATTGCGATTCTGGAAACAAACTTACTGTTCAACTGGCATGACATGTGCTCCAGGTAAATTGTCCTTTTGAGTATAGATACAGGAGCTGCGCGCTGACCGATTCAAAGCTGGCTCAAGCCTTAGAACCCTTGGAACATTGTCTGTGGTCAAATTGGTTGAAAATTGCTGCTGTTGTGGCACTATCCAACTGCACAACTAGTGTCGATTGGTCGATTGCGCTCTTCCACAGATACTCGAGGGCAGGGGGCCAGTACTGTATACATACGCTTGCTCCATGGTTTTGTTAACTCAGTTGTTCAGAAAGCAACTCTATTATATACCTGTTAAGGTAAGATCAACTGTAAGTAAGTTAGTAAATAGATAAACTGAAAATACAAAAACAATCTCACCTCAGTTGTTCAGAAAGCAACTGAGGGAGTCATATACACCACTCTATACTTATATAAAAGTAAGCACGTATATGATAAAAATGTAAAGTGTATATGAGTCCCAATATGTATAGAGTAATCTCCAACACCCCCCCTACTCCGTATGATACATCCCAAGAAGTGCAACAAGTTTTGCATGAGTCGGCCCATTCAATGCCTTTGTGAATATGTCTGTCACATTCTCTCCAGACCTAATCCTTGTCACTGTCACCTTGCCGCTTGCCACTTTCTCTCTCATGTAGTGGTGACGCATCTCAATGTGCTTTACCAGTGCATGCCTGTTGGGGTTCTCAGTGAGACACATCAGGTATATGATACTGTATAGCTCTGTACAGCCTGTATACCTTCACTAGGGATCCAGTACACCTTGTACACTACATATAAGCCTCTGTCATGTGCAGGATCAGTACAGTAGCAATAAGTACTGATATTGTATTAGTACAAACTACTATAGTATAGGATTGTAGTATTTATGTCGTTAAATACTGCTGCTAACAATCCGTGTATGGTTGTCGGTAGGGAACACAAAATATAATAGAATAAATGACATTTGGTGCAGTAGTTGCATACGTATAAACAAACTATGGCTTCTTCTTTTTGGGTTCTACCACAGAAGCACTTACTGGACGGCTGCGCTTGTTACTCGTCCCACCATTACCCACATCCATCTCCCCCTCATTCTCCATGTGATCCCCACCTTCCAAGTCGTTGGATATATTTCCCTGTTTCGGAGGAAGCTTGAGTTAATTTTTAGTGTTATACATAGTACCCACTGTATCGCCAAGCTCTCTGTCCTTGTGTTCAGCATCCAAAGTGTTGAGTTCAAGCTCGGCGATGGCCTGCACACGGTCCTTGTTTGACATCTTGGTCTCAGCATCTTTCCTTGCCGAAGTCCCTAATTGCTGACTAGAATAGAATTAATAGGTGAAAACACACTGAAAATATCAATGTACATACTTCGCGAGAATGAACCACTGATGGCAAATCGTTTCAGTTACGGTCTTGTCCAAACTGATCCATTTGCCGATTCTGGTAAGATGTTGCATGTACACTGGTTTGCTGATGTTTTCGTTGAGCTTGGTGGAGGTATAATACCCGTCTTTCCACTGAGTTAAGCAGTGTTCAATCTTAAAACCAAGGCGAAATGAGAGAATTACCAGATAAAAAGGATTTGCTTACCAAGGTAAATATGAAGGCCATTCTTCAACAGGTATCAGATTGAAGCTTAAGTGTTTATGTTTACCATATGCTTGAGCTCCATAGAAAAGAGCTACGCAGATGCTTTGGAGAATTATCAGGTGTTGCATATACCTTGTCCTAGCAACGGGATTCTGCAACGAAGGTTAACAGTTAGCAGGTGGTACTAAGCTTTCATTGGGATTCAGAAAAACCTACCTTGTAATACCAGCCAAAGTCAGTGCTCAACATAAGGTAGAGCTCCTTGCTGTACTTTAGAGTATTTCTTCCAGTTCCCATTTTGAATTTGAACAGTGGTTGAATCAAAGGCTCAATACAAGTCCGAGAAGCAGCCCACACACATGTTCCTCTGCGGAACATCAGTAATGGAATGGTCAGGATGATATTCATGAAGCGCCAGTTACATACCATCGTTGACATCTCCTCTGTTAGCTCAATAGGTCGCTCGCCTTCTGGGATATAATTCCCACAATACATCTCCCAAATCTCATTTGCCCACCCTATCTGAATGTCACTAGATGGAAACATGTTACCATGAATAATGAGAGATTCATAACCGCAAAGACTAGAAGCCAGTATTTTCTTTGTGATCCCCAAGTAGTGTGCTAGCGCCTTGCCATCTGTGTCCAGCCGCACTTTGGGTGGTGGTGTTCCGGGCTCGCTGTCACCGCTGTGTTTGTTTGGTCCAGGCGAGCTGTTTGACTGGGAAGGTTTTGAATAAGCAGCAACAGTGGCTTCAACTTGAGGTTGTGCGCAAGACAGAGTTGGGAGTGGGCCCGTGAAATTCAAAGCCATCTTTGTGGTGGGTGTCTTGGTACAACTTTTGTGTGGTACTGGGTGTGTTGGAGACTGGGTGATAGTAGTAACAATACGCACCTATCCAAACTACATATATCATCTATAATGCATAGAATAAAGAAGAAAAGCATACCAAACTAGGGAAATGTGGTGTGCCGAACCCTGCAGATTCCATTTCTTCATCACTGTTGCCAGATGGTTTGTTGTTTTCTGGCTTGTAGTCCTCTTCACTTTCGGGCGCTGGACATCCAAATATATCTTCATACTCTTCATCAAGTTTTGCCTTCTTCTGTTCATACTGCTTTTCCTTTTCTGAAAGTACCCATAAACTTTTAAAAAAAACAGAATCACTATGCCATACCTTGAGAGTTTTTGAGAGTTTTTTTCTGTGACTGAGTCTGTTTATCCAGCTGCTTAACCTGTTGCTGAAGCTTCTCAAGCAATTTATCCTTCTCCAAGCTGTCTAGTGGACACTTCAGTGTCATAAGAAAAATGTTTTAAAGAACTTACCCAAGTCAGCTTGCTTTGCAGTATGCTTGTGCTTTCTTGATGGTTCCTTATTTTCAATATCGGTATCCTGTGTGAATGGCTTCCTTCCTTTTGAACCCATTTTTATGAACAAGGTTGGAAGAAAAGAGAAAGTGATCATATTTTTTAGACTTGAAACATCAAATGCGGAATATCCAATGAAATGTGCATATGAAATAGACGACACAATGCACAAACAGAATATCCGACGCACATTGCAACTTGCTACCACATTGCTACCATGTCCACAAAGCCTATTGAATGTAGCGTGTGCTGGAGATATTGCGGCAAGACACATGGAGGTCTTCGTCGGAATCACCAGTGTCAAGCTGGCTGTAGTGATATTCCAGTTCAGTCACCCACATATTTGGTCTTATTAGTCTGCACTTTTGTTACATTGACCTTACTAAAAAGACCCAAAAACCTAGGCAAAACCCGGGCAGCTAGGTCATGACCTTGGGATTTAGGTCATGACCCAGTTCAGTCACCCACATATTTGGTCTTATTAGTCTACACTTTTGTTACATTGAGCTTACTAAAAAGACTCAAAAACCTAGGCAAAACCCGGGCAGCTAGGTCATGACCTTGGGATTTAGGTCATGACCTGGGCATTAGGTCATGGCCTGGGGTGAGGTGAGATAGGATATGGCCTAGGTAGGGCAGGGCATGGTCTAGGTGGGGCAGGGCATGGTCTAGGTGAGGGAGGGTATGGTCTAGGAGGAGGAGGGTATGGTCTAAGAGGTGTAGGATGAGAGTGGAGGATGGTGAGATAGAGAATATAAACAAGAATGAAATATCATAGAATAATGACTTGAAATTTTTAGAAACATATGGGGATTTTTTACATATCTGTAGATTATGACAAGATTAAGCTAAGTCACAGTGCCCTGTTCTGGGTGGTCAGGGAAGCATGGGACTTACCTGACCTAGCCGATTTAGGTCATGACCTACTTTTTAGGTCATGACCTACCTGGTCTAGGTCATGACCTGGGTGAACTAGGTCATGACCTCTCTGGTCTAGGTCATGACCTGGGTGAACTAGGTCATGACCTCTCTGGTCTAGGTCATGACCTGGGTGAACTAGGTCATGACCTATCTGGTCTAGGTCATGACCTGGGTGAACTAGGTCATGACCTACTTGACCTAGTCATGACCTACCTGGTGTACATAGTTTGTGTGTTCAGTTTTGTCATTTCTTAATTAGGTAGTGAAAACAGCTTTGACCTCATCCACTGCAAAAGATTTGTCATTTTTCAAATAAGTAATGAAATCAGCTTTGACCTCATCCACTGCAAATTTGTCACTTCTCAATTAGGCAATGGAAACAGCTTTGGCCTCATCCACTGCAAAAGTTTTGAAATTGCCTAATTAAGAAATAAAAGTCTATTGAACTAAAATTGCCTAATATAGTAATTTATAAAAATTTTCAAATATATCTAACTTTATTAAAAAAACATAAAACCGGTTAAGGTGTTTGAAAATTGCCTTATATGGTAATAAAAACAGCTTTGACCTCATCCACTGCAAAAATTGAAAAATTTCCTAATTTAGTAATTTTTAAATTGGCCTGGGTCATGACCTAGGCTAGGCAGGTCATGACCTAGGTTAGCTAGGTCATGACCTGGGCTAGGTAGGTCATGACCTAGGTCAGGTAGGTCATGACCTAGTTCAGGTAGGTCATGACCTAGTTCACCCAGGTCATGACCTAAAAAAGTAGGTCATGACCTAAATCAGCTAGGTCAGGTAAGTCCCATGCTTCCCTGACCACCCAGAACAGGGCACTGTGACTTAGCTTAATCTTGTCATAATCTACAGATATGTAAAAAATCCCAATATGTTTCTAAAAATTTCAAGTCATTATTCTATGATATTTCATTCTTGCTTATATTCTCTATCTCACCATCCTCCACTCTCACCCTACACCTCTTAGACTATATCTCCCCCTCCTAGACCATACCCTCCTCCTCCCAGACTATACCCTCCTCCTCCTTAGTAGACCATACCCTCCCTCATCTAGACCATGCCCTCCCTCACCTAGACCATGCCCTCCCTCACCTAGACCATGCCCTGCCCCACCTAGGCCATATCCTATATCTCACCCCAGGCCATGACCTACCAACCCCAGAAAAAGACCAACCTGACCTAGGTCATGACCAATTTTTTAGGTCATGACCTAATTCCCAGGTCATGACCTAATTCCCAGGTCATGACCTAAATCCCAAGGTCATGACCTAGCTGCCTGGGTTTTGCCTAGGTTTTTGGGTCTTTTTAGTAAGCTCAATGTAACAAAAGTGTAGACTAATAAGACCAAATATGTGGGTGACTGAACTGGGTCATGACCTAAATCCCAAGGTCATGACCTAGCTGCCCGGGTTTTGCCTAGGTTTTTGGGTCTTTTTAGTAAGGTCAATGTAACAAAAGTGTAGACTAATAAGACCAAATATGTGGTTGCCTGAAGTGCATGACCTGGGAATTAGGTCATGACCTAAAAAATTGGACATGACCTAGGTCAGGTTGGTCTTTTCCTGGGGTTGGTAGGTCATGGCCTGGGGTGAGATAGGATATGGCCTAGGTGGGGCAGGGCATGGTCTAGGTGAGGGAGGGCATGGTCTAGGTGAGGGAGGGGATGGTCTAGGAGGGGGAGGGTATAGTCTAGGAGGAGGAGGTTATGGTCTAGGAGGGGGATATATAGTTAGTTTAAGAGGTGAAGGGTGAGAGTGGAGGATGGTGAGATAGAGAATATAAGCAAGAATGAAATATCATAGAATCATGACAAGAAATGTGTAGTAACATATTGGGATTATTGGGATTTTTTACATATCTGTAGATTATGACAAGATCAAGCTAAGTCACAGTGCCCTGTTCTGGGTTGTCAGGCAAGAATGTGACTTACCTGACCTAGCTGATTCAGGTCATGACCTACTTTTTTAGGTCATGACCTACCTGACCTAGGTCATGACCTGGGTGAACTAGGTCATGACCTACTTGACCTAGGTTATGACCTGGGTGAACTAGGTCATGACCTACTTGACCTAGGTCATGACCTACCTGACCTAGTCATGACCTACCTGGCCTAAGTCATGACCCAAGCCAATTTAAAAATTACTAAATTAGGAAATTTTTCCATTTTTGCAGTGGATGAGGTCAAAGCTGTTTTTATTTCCAAATAAGGCAATTTTCAAACACCTTAACCGGTTTTATGTTTTTTTTAATAGAGTTAGATACATTTGGAAATTTTTATAAATTACTATATTAGGCAATTTTATTTCAATAGACTTTTATTTCTTAATTAGGAATTTCAAAACTTTTGCAGTGGATGAGGCCAAAGCTGTTTTCATTGCCTAATTGAGAAGTGACAAATTTGCAGTGGATGAGGTCAAAGCTGATTTCATTACTTATTTGAAAAATGACAAATATTTTGCAGTGGATGAGGTCAAAGCTGTTTTCACTACCCAATTAAGAAATGACAAAACTGAACACACAAACTGTGTACACTCTTTTCCTAAGGACAATAGCTTGTGGTAGACATCCAGACCTTTTGTTTGTCTAAGCTTAGTTACCCACGTTAGCGCTACAGTCTTGAACCTGGAGCAGTCGCGCACGTATATCCAATATTACAAGACTTTCCCTCGGGGAATCTCTGACAACCCGCCCTCTCTCCCTTACATATCAATAGTCTGGTTAGGTGCAGTAGTGTTTTTGTTAGGTTGTTTTATAGCACCTTTCGCATACCTACATGTAAATACCCAAATAGTGTGATGGCTCTGACCATCACTTCTAATTTGGCATACTCCGGAACAATCCCCTTGTTTGTGAGTTGCCTGATAATATTCAAGGGTAATCCCTCAATGAACTGTTTCCGCATTGTTGCATCATCCAGTGTTTGGAGCATCCATGATGCCCATTGTGGAAGTGAGGAATAATACTCCCTCACACCCATATCGGGTGAGTACTCAATAAGGTCAAACTGCCGTGCAGCTTGATGAATAGTTGTTGCTTGGATGCAACGATTGAAGACACCAATAATGGTGCCTTCAAATGTCCACTTCAGGACAGCATGGTGTATACCAGCGACGTCATTGTTGTACCAGTCAAGGGCTTTGCCCTGGAGAAACATACCAAGCACGGTGGTCCGTGTAGCATCATATTCATCACCGCATATGCGGTTGACTACCATCCATTGGAGAAGTGACATTAGCCACCTCTCAAAGACATCGACATCCGGAGATGGAACTTTAAGAGCTTTACAGCTCTCAATGGGAGGGATAGGATTCCCTACCTTATCTCAAATTTGTTTACGGTACACTTTGTGTACCTTGTGTTTCCATCGGGAATGACCTTTGTCATCACCTGTTGTTTCTTGCATCTTAGATGCAAGTGAGCGCAGTAATTTACGCTGCTCATTTTTAGTAATTTTACCCTTGCGGGTTGCAAATTTGTCTAGCCAAGAGGCATTAGACAATGAGTCAGTATTTGACTCGGTGTCACTTGGGTCTGATGATTCATCTGACCACGGGCTGCGTTTGCGGCCTTTGGATTTAGCACTCTTATGCTTCCTCCCCCCTTCACGGGATTTTTGCTAGGAGCTTTTGCTCTGGCATTGTTGCTTGGTCCTGGAAAGGACTCGGCAGGTGGGATGTAAAATCGATCCCAGATTTCTCTGGGAGTAGTCAATTTGTCAACAGGTATTCTGTCAACATTATATCCCACCATTTGGTCGGGAAGCCCAGATGGCGCAAATCCGAAATCTTGGAGACTGGCATTATGTTGGCGTTGAACCGCTATGTGACTCACCCAATCTTTAGCTACTCCCAACGGAAGCGGCTGTGGTTGCAACTCGGTCGATACCCTTGGTACTGGCATTGAACTTGGCTCTGGCGCATTGCTGGGCGGCAATTTGGGCAGTCTTACGGTAGTGTGTACTACCGGAGGGGCAACACTTTGTGTCACCGGGGCAATGGATATGGTAGTAGGAACTACCGGAAGGGTACCATGTTGCGGTCCCATACTGGAGTGATTTCCAGTAGTGTTCAGTACAACTACTGGAGGTGTAATAATAATATTGGGTACCACTGGCGCCCTTGCAGTAGGTAAGTACATTGTACTTTCCTGTGGTGGTATCGCTACTACCTGATTGAAGTTACAAGGTAACTTCAGTTCATTGTTAATGTTCACTGCACTTTGGGGTGAGCGAGATTTGGTCACAGGTAATGGCCTGGGACCTCGCAGTGTCAGAGACGCTGCCTCTGCATTGGGAATCTGTCTCCTGCGGGATGTGTTGATGGGTGTCGGTGTAGTTACTGACACTGGTGCATATTCCTGTCGGAATACAGGAACATGACAGAGTGACTTGGTCATCCCTTGTGAATACTGTTTTTCCAACAGTGATTGTTGGACTGATGGTGCCTTGGGCACAGTCTCACGCCATTGGCGTACCGAGTTGTTTGTCTCGGTATGAATATATGGTGTTGCGTTGTGCAATACCGGTGGTGTGACGGCAGGCCGTCTCGGTGTGGGTGCAGCAATAGTGATTCTATTGCTGTTTCTCGATGAAGAAGATCTTTCTTCATTAGATCGGATGCTAGATGCATCCCATTTCTCAGTTATATTGAGAATACAATTGAGTACTTGTGTACTCTTGTCGAGTGATGCCACTACATCTCATAGCGCAGAAGAAATCTCACTTAAACCCTCTCGGGTGGGCCGTTTCTTACAAATAGTCATAGACTGTTCATTAGGTGGACTCTTGTCCTGCCTGTAGTGCCGTCCTTCAGATGCACGCACCGAATGAGTCACTGATGCGACTGAATAGATTGAGTGTGGTGACACGTCACCACAAATGGAAAGTGCGCAATCGCGCACACTCTGATATGACTTCTCTGATTGATTTCGAGAGGTCATAGGGACAGTGAATGATATAGCGGCAAGGAAAAATGGAGCGGGTTTGTATAGATTGTGTAGCGAGTTGGAATAATGGTTGTTATACTTGGTAGTATAACTGTTTTTAGCTTGTTAAACTAATAGCTTTGTGTTATTCACACAATAGTAATTTTTTGATGTTCAAAAAAGTATAACGCGCCCTATGGGCAAAGTCCTTAATAACACCGGTGAACACAACAAATAGGATACTATTGTGTGTATGACAGTGTAAAAGACTAACTAGACTCTTAAGTAATTGTACAATACTTACAGTAACGGATTTATTATATAATTAATAATAAATAGAATGATAAGATAGACCGTTTGGTCTATCGGCGGCGTCTAGGATGACCATATCGCCGGATACGGTCAGTGGTGATTATGGAGAGGCGGAGGCGTTACAATTGCACTGGTTCACTGGTCAAATTCATCATGGTTCATGCAGTTTAAATCAGTGCAAATTTAAACTGGTGCAGACTGGTTTAAACTGATTTAAACTGCACTTGCATGATGTGTAGACAATGAAACAATATAAGAAAATACTATAAAACATTCAAGTACATGCTCCAGGCTACTTTACACTGTGCTTCCTGGGTTTAACTGCTAGCAGTTCATGGTCACCTGCTGAAACAGGCCTTAAACAGATCACTTGTAGTGCATTGTATTAGGACTGACTGTTCAGACTTGTTACATGGCAGTTGTATGTATATGTTATGAGTGGTTTACTGTTTTTCTTAGTCTTGTATTGGGTCTTACTAACTTATTGCTTGAGAGTTATGTTACCAATTGGTTAACAGTTAGAAAATGTGACTTTTGGGGGTAAGATTTGGCAAAAATATACACATTCAAGTGGTGTGGTGCGCTTATTCATTTTAGCGTGGGTTCTTTGGAAAAGGCGGTGAGTTCGAAGCTGAAAAAGTAAACCGCGTGAAAAAGAGTATGATAACTTATGAATCAGCTGCGGTGCGCTTCCTATGTATACAGTGACTTCTATGGATGCCCTGTCCAATTTACCAAGTTAAACTCATCCGTGACACTACATGTCCTTTTCTTCTTCTCCTCCCCTTGTCCCTGCTAAATACTATATATGACTAACAAGCTTTGCTATGCATAGGGGAGCCCGGGAGACTACTTGCGTCGTATTACTGGCATCACTGTTCATGCACGCGGGTTTTTCAATCGAGGATTGAACAAAAGAGTCAAGCTTGGGCGCTCACCTCCACTGTGTGAATGGCCAATCGATATCATTCAATTTCAACCAACTCAATCGACGCGATTTTCACTGGGTCTGACCATTGAAGCGATTCTTTCTGCTGCTCTTGGCGGGTCTCTACTTGATGAACTCGCTACATGTATCCAGTAGGTTCAGACAATCGATATCAGTGCAAGACAACCAAATTAATTGTTTTTCCTTCCAGTTGGAGCTCAGGACACAGATATAATAATTATCTACTTGCTATTAGTAGGTATTAGCTTGTATGATTTTTTATTGTTATAATAAGACAGGTTTATAATTATCATATTGTAATCATTAATCCGGCAGGCACGCTAAAGCCTCGTTTACGCTGTCAAAATATCCCCAACCCTAACCTCTAACTTTCGCGCGAGCCCCCCGCGGCGGCGCAAACCCCTAATCCTAACCTAACCTAACCTAATAAAAAAGAATAACAAAATGTTACCAGTAAGGATTGAACTACCAACCTGCTGATCACACCTTCGTGATCCCGTTGACACCCGTTGACAGCAGCAGAACCACTCTGCCATACGCACATGAGAATCCCTGATGGGCATTTAATTATGTGGCACCTGTCATTATGTACACTTGATAATAGCAAGAAATAATTGTAAAATCTCTAGACTTGTTATAACAAGTTAATAATTATTAAAAGCGTGTTGGATAATGCCAGTAGTGTCCCTCAGTTGTGGTGGAACAAAATAAATCTACTTATTTCTGTAAGGCTGTTTATTAGAAATTGATTGATAAGAGAGACAGTGCACTTGGCACTTCAGTAAGGCCTTGGCAACACAGGTGCAGGGGAGAGAAAGGATGCAGACACTAACAGAGACACAACTTGATATTCCACAAGTACATACAGAGCTTGAATACAAATCCAGTAGGCTAATAATAATAAGTACAACATGTGAAGTGTTCAGAGATGGAATGAGAGTAAGCTAGAGGACAAGAGTAGAACATAGCGCAAGATAAACAAGCAAGACTAGATCATAGCATGATAATAAAGCAATGGCAAGTGGGCAGGATAAAGATAGTACAACTAGTTCACATACCAGTAGTTACACCAAGAGAATGTTCCATAGATAGTAGCAAGTGAGAAGACTGTTCCATAGTAAGTATAATGAAGATGATAGATGACAAACTCCAACACTGTTAATCGCTACGACACAGTAAGAAAATAATATAGGCCAAAAGCCAGAAGAAAGGAGGCAAATGCCCAAGCAGGATATATAATACTTGATTAGGAGTAGCTTTAACAGATGATGGCCAGGGTGTGACACATCCTACAGGAAGTTGGTTTTCTGGCTTTCACAATGATTTGTATTACTGGCTTATGTACCCACCATTTTACTCACCTTCTGCATAACATCTGGCCCACTCAACACCATGTACAAAGTTATGCAAATCTAAAGTAGTTTGTCCGGTAGTTGATATTAACAACTGCATGGGTGGTACAATAAGTGATTGCCTATATTCAGGGGGAATCCACAGTAGAAGTGCAGAGTTCGAGCCACAAGAAGGGTCTGCGCCACAAAGCCAACCCTCAGTGTTGATGTGGAAAGTTGTGAAAGGGAGTTGAGAGTGATGATAGTGGTGGAAGCAGAAGTATGGAGGTATCCGTTCCTCTAGGTGCTCTTCTATACCCTTGCTGTTCTCAGCATTCCAGACACGAATTGACATGTCACTAGAGCCAGATACAATTCTTCTTCCATCTGGAGAGAATGCAACTGAATTGACTCCAGAGGTGTGACCTCTCATGGCCTCCCCCATTTCTTTGCCACTTTCAGTATCCCAAAGCCGCACAGATTTGTCACGGGAGCCAGATACAATCCATCTGCCATCTGGTGAGAACGCAGCTGACTTTACAGAATCTGTGTGCCCTACCAGCGGTCTTCCCGTTGCTGCCCCTTTCTCTATATCCCAGACCAGTATAGAACAGTCATGAGATCCAGACACAATCTTTTGGCTATCTGGGGAAAATGCCAATGAGGAAATTCCCGCAGTATGACCAACAAGAGGGTTTCCCACCACTTGCCCACTAACTGTATCCCAAACCCGTATTGAGAAGTCCTCAGAAGCAGATGCACACCTGTTTCCATCTGGTGAGAATGTAACTGATTTAATACTACGGGTGTATGTGTACCGTTTCAGAAACTTTCCCACTAACTTCCCAGTTTCTACATCCCATACCCGTGTTGAGTTGTCAAATAAATTAGACACAATTCTCTTCCCATCTGCAGAAAATGCAACAGAACTTATCCAGTCAGGGACCTTGATGGGTTTTCCTACTGCATTTCCATTTTCTGCATCCCACACGCGCACAGACTGGTCATCAGATCCAGACACAATTCTTCTACTATCTGGTGAGAATGCAACTGACCTTACCCAGTCATTGTGACCCTTTAAGGGGCTTCCCACGGGTTGCCCTTTCTGAGCATTCCATGCTTGTGGAGATTTGTCATCACAGCGGCGCATAATTCTTCTACCGTCTGGAAAGAACACAACTGAATTGATCCAGTGATCATGCACTTTCGAAGTATTTCCGTCTGTTTTCCGGGCCTGTGCATCCCACACCCGTAGTGAATTGTCATCAGAGGCAGATACAATTCTTGTTCCATCAGAATGCAACCGAGTTCACATTGGAGACATGCCCCTGGAGAGGTGTTCCTGTCATTTTTCTGTGCTGTACATCCCACACCCTTATTGACTTGTCCTCAGAGCAAGAGACAATCCACCTCCCATCTGAGGAGAATGCAATTGAATTTACACAGGCAGTATGTCCCTTCATGGGACTTCCTACCTCTTTTCTTCTCTCTACATCCCAGAGTAGTACTGACCTGTCATTAGAGGCAGATACAATCCATCTGCTATCAGGGGAGAATGCAACTGACTTTACCCAGTCATTGTGGCCCCGCATGGGTGCTCCCACTGCTTTCCCAGTCTGTGCATCCCACATCCGTACTGACATGTCATAAGAGCCAGACACAATATGTCTGCCTTCTGGTGAGAATGCAACCGAGGTAACCTCACGAGTATGGCCCTTTAGAGGACCTCCTAATGCTTCCTGATTCTCTATGTCCCAAATCCAAATTGACTTGTCATCAGAGGCAGAAACAATCTTTCTGCTATCTGGAGAGAATGCAACTGAGTTTACACAGCTAGTGTGCCCCCTCATAGGCTTCCCGACTGCTTGCCTTGTCTCTGCATCCCAAACTTGTACTGATCTGTCATCAGACCCAGATGCAAACAACCTTCCATCTGGGGAGAATGCAACTGAGTTTACCTGGCCAGTGTGGCTTGTCAGGGGTTGTCCTATTGCTTCCCAGCTCTCCACATCCCAGACCCGCACTAAATTGTCAACACCCCCGGAAACAAGCCTTCGACAATCAGGGGAGAATCCTATTGATTTTACGGTGTCAGTATTCCTATGGGTAGCTTCATGATGTGACCACCACATTTTGTGTCCGTTACAAACAACCGCAGATTTCCTGCCATATTTACCATACAGTTGTTGAAGAATTGATTCTCGTGGTATGAAAGGTATTGCTGAGAGATAAAGGTGTGGTGTGGAATCCGTAATTGCTTGGCCAAATATCCTCACAAACTGTTGTATCTCACCCAGTAATCTTTCCATATTGGCGCTTTCGCTTTTCCGGGGGTTACCTCTTCCTTGGAGCCATCTTTTTAAAATTGATTTTGCTCTGGACACAGGGCGAAATAGAGGTTGCACGTCAGAATCATATGGCTTCATTGTCTTTAGTCAATGTAAGATTTCTACGCTGTAAAATACCTACCTGGTCAACAATTTGGAGATATTTTTTGATATTGGCAACAGCTCTCAGCGCTAGATGTACCTTGTGTAACAGACTCAAGACCTCTAGCCAGAAGATAGAAGATTGCTTCAAGAATTTCTCCACCAAAACTGTCAAACTGCTCTCCAATGGGGCCTGGCCTACATGTTCATCCCAAAAACAGCTTGCGTATTCAACCTCATGGTGAATTCCTTGCGCTAGCTTATTCTTCATGTCCATCACCTGGGAGTTGAAGACATATGAACTCTCCAGACTACACATATTGAAGTGCAGTTTCATCATCATCACTTCTAATGAGCCACGTGCGAGGGTAGTGTGTCCTTGAACAATATTAACAACAAACACTCCACTCCGAGTTTCATCCAGAAGGAAGTCTCGTATTGATGTATGAACTGGCTTTATGGGAATGTTTGGTTCATCAACTCCAGTGAAGAGAGATCCCAAAAAATTCAGAACTGCATTAACAGTTCCACCCTCGTTTGCTGTTATACTGTGATCTTGACGGCCTCTCAATTCGAAGTTTTTTAATGAGGACTTTGTAAGAGGTTCAAACATAGCCAATACCAGTGCCATCACATTCTTGTATGCTTTCATTGCCTCTCTGTTCTGGCAATCAAAACATTCTGTAAGTATGGACTGGTAGAGGCTATCAAGTGGTGCCAAGTCCTTGTGATTACCTGGCGCTGTGGAAATGAATTCCTTGAAACGGGCTGAGACTGACAGTCCCCCTTTGCCACCTCCACTGAGGGCTTTGCATACAGTGGATGCCCACTGGAAGTACCCTTCAGCTTTTGCAGCAAGGGCCCTACACTCGGTGTTATCCAGAATTCCTAATCCACCTCCTTTTGACATTTTGCCCACAACAAATTTGTATATGTCATCTTCAGCCCCTTCAAGATTATTCATCTTTTGGATCCTGAGGGATGAATGTACATTGATGAACTTCTCCACATATACTATCACATCATTTTCCAATCGCGATGTTGTAAAAACCCGAAAATTGGATGGGAGATCATTTTCTCCAGCTATTAAGACTGACAGCAGGCTGTCCCTTGGCCCGTCAGGTTCCTGGGGACCAGATTCATCTAAAGCATCAAGTATAATGGCTACATGCTTAGTTGAATCAACCCTTTGGGCAGGTGCCACTATGAGCTTTTCCCATTTCCTTTGTATGCTTTCACCGCTTGAGACCGAAGGATCTTCCTCAAAAGCTCGAATTAATCCTTCTTTAAAGTGAGCATCACCAACACCCAGTGTATAAGCAATAGTGCTCAGAGCATTGCTAGGCGTCCTACTCATCAGAAGTGACCGGTCAAAGGCGAAGAATGCAACCAGAAAGCCATCATTCTGAAGCCGTTGTGCAACTGTATGAGCAATGGCAGATTTTCCTGTACCTGCCTCCCCACAAAGCAAAAATGTTTTAGACATTTTGCTGTCCTCCTTCCAGGCCCAATCCGAGATCTCCTTAAGGATTTTTTGCCTTGTATTAGGCAGGCAGACCTTATTCCCATTGATCCCTGCACCTTGAACAAATATCAGCTCCTCTCGAAGCTTTTGCGACGTTACATCTTTGTCTGGAGTAAGTCAGTTTCGCAACGAGAGTCTGTTCTTTCACCGCCTACCAAGGGGCATGTTGTTTTGTGTGAACGTTGAGCCGATGACATCGAAATTAGTAGCGAACGCAAAGAATCTACACTGATAGCATTAGTCTGTGAGGACAGAAAGCACTTAAATGTTCTCACCCACTAGGTTGAGACATCGGGGAAGAGGCATAACGGTCTCACCTCTGATCCTTTATATAGACCTGTCTATGTCACCATGCAAGTAGTAATCGCATGAGAATAGAGCTTTGGCAACGGCTGTGTACTCTGATAATTCTGTTTTACAACCCGATCGCTGAGCGGCAACCCCCAGATCAATAACCCCAACTTTTGATATTGCTTTCCATCGGGGTTGCGGTTCGGCTTGGTCCATTCTGCACCGTTTGCATGTATGATTCCACATGAAAATGTCTTTTTTTTTTTCGGTTCACTCAGGAATTTTGCAAATGATGACCGTATCTTTGAGGAACTTTGATGTGACCTGAATATTCTTTTACAACTGTTCTCATGTATACATTGCTTGACAACGCTAGATATGCGCTGGAGCCTGGCATAATGAAGTTTATTTCACCATGCAATAGTGTGCTGACTGAGTTTGAACGTATTCATAAAGCGGACCAGTGAAGTGGTTAATCAACCCATGACCTAGATCATAGATGAGATGCCGCCTCAGGTGCGGGCTAAATTTTGACTAAATTGGAAAGAAGTTAAGATCTAAACTAAGTATAGTGAGATCGATAGTGGAACCCAAGACCCCGCGGAGAGACTGGTAGAGAGCGTGTACTCGTGTATTCAAGTTGGGCTGTACCTGTAGCCAATGGCTATGCGGCGTGAGAAGGAACCTCAGGTGTAGGTAGATACTGTATAAGGGTGTAGGGAGGCAACGGTCACTGTCACAGAGTTGCGTTGTTGTTACGGCCACGGAGGTGCTTTCCAGGGCCCCACGGAACCGTGGAACAAAAAGAAGTAATCTTGAAGGGAGCTGTAAAAATGAAAAAATGGTCGCCAAAGTTACAGTCAGATTGGCTTCGGGTGCTAACTCAGGCAAAACTGAGGGATCCAAAATTTGTGTCACGGTGACTCTGTTGCCTCCCTACAAGCAAGGGGGGGGGGGAGGGGGACTAAATTTGGAACCCATAATATCGGGTCGATTTTTCAAGCCAACACTGTGGACACCGACCGACCGAGCACCTATGTAAATTGCCTTATTAGGAACATCAAAGCTGTAAACATCATTACCTTTTCGGTCTGTGCTACATTATTGATATGGCTGATAGGGATTGGATCTGCACTGCACTGTGTACAGTTCCGGCTTGGTTATGGCCATAATTTTTCCATATCTTGCCCTTTGTGGATTGTTTGTAGATGCCGGATGGTATATGGCATTCGTATTCAGCAGTAGATATTGAGCTAGAATATCTACTTTCAAGAGTGGTTCTTGCTGTAGGTAAGTTCCAGCAACTAAAAAACCACTGTTCTGACTGTTCTGAGACCTAAAGATACATCAATATCCACCAAATATTTAACCGTACCCATATACAACCCGTATAACACAAGGTATAACAACCAGATAAATATGGCTGTAAAATTGCTCC
The DNA here is from genome assembly GCA_015501585.1 of Rhodocollybia butyracea. Lineage (NCBI taxonomy): Eukaryota > Fungi > Basidiomycota > Agaricomycetes > Agaricales > Omphalotaceae > Rhodocollybia > Rhodocollybia butyracea. Next base: position 110,219 of record JADNRY010000138.1, on the reverse strand, counting down.
CAGGTACTGTTTACAGATGTACAGTAAGGTTATGGGATTCATACAGCTGTACCAGTAACCATGTTCCTATATAGTACTGATATAGTAACTGTATAAATATGGCAAAAAAATATTGCCATAAAAAGTGTTCTCCTGGACCCTTTATAGGTGACCCCGTATCTTACAGTTACGGTGCAGATCCGTGTTACATCCATATTGCCTTAGCTACTCGTTAGCTACTGCCAGGAGGGTATTGACTCCTTGAAGAGACCGACAGACCAACCCGCTGTAACGGCATCACGGCCCGGCCTAACGAGTTTACATAAAATACACGTGAACGTTACTCCGATCGCGTGCCAAGCGCAACTTTTCTGTTACGAACGTTCGATATCTCTGTCTTTCTCTCTCGCACTTCCATATCTCCAGTAATACCAAGGGAACCAGGGTACGGAATTGTCTACTGAAATAAGGCCTCGTTGTGCTCACTTGTCCACGTCAGTTCCGAACGTCGCCATGCATCTTTTATGTGATGAAAAAATTTCTCGGTACTCGTTACACCCAACCCGCACGCCCTTGTATTGGTCAATCTCGAGCTTGGAAGTTGAGGCCGAGGGGCAGGGAGATTTGAGGGGCAGAAACCTGGAGACGCTTGAATGTGCCTTTTACATTATGCTAAAGCCCTTAGGTGTTTTAAAGCCGAAGGCCTAGCTTAATGAGACTGCGGATGCGGAGGAGGTGTAGGGAGGCCGCAGCATCGGAGAAAGGGTATTGAGAGATTGAGAAGTGGGCGTCGAGATCAACGTGCTTGCTGCTGTGGATGTTTATCCATATGTCAGGGTACGTCATGTCATTCTTTCGCAGATGGAAACATATGCAGCCCTTTTGTCGGTCTGCTCAACTCTGTCTTAGGCGATGTTGAACCCGAAAATGTCCCATGGCTCAAAAGCGTCGAAATATTCCTTGATCCAAGTGCAGGACGAAGATTCTCTACTGCCGTATACCCTTCCCCCGCTTATCGTGAAGACAGGTACCGGTAAACACCTACTACCTTTCCGAGACCTCATCAGTCTCGCGCCGGTGCTGCAACCCGTCGCTGTCCGCCAACGTCCCAACACTCGCAACCTCTGCATCAGTTCCTAGGCAAACCTCACCAACCGCGGACGTTCAAATCACCTTGTGACTCCTCCGGCCTCTTGTCTTATGGTCTCGAAGAACTACCCTAGTCATTCCCAGTCCATCTTTATCTCCTGCCTTCATTCCCTCCCCGCCCTCACACATCTCTGCTTAAACCCATGCAGAACCGGTTCGGTCCATAATGCAAGATTCCTTCTGCGCCAATCGTGGACCGGGTCCTCGTCCGACGACTCACTGTCTGTCTTCCGGCATCTGGTGTCAATGTCGACGCAGATACCGTTACCCCTGCCTCCCTCTGCCTCCGCCTCGAAAAGCTTGTCCTACCATCATGGAGATGTGTTTCTGAGGAAGCGCTGTTAGCATTCGCCTGGTCTCAAACCAGCACTGCGTTGGCTTTGGCACGCTCTTCCACTCGGCCCTTTGAAGCACCTCGACGCGCACTTCCCCTCCTCCAGCAACAAGCAGGCTCATGATTCTTCCTCCCTTGACGTCGGCGACCCGCGGCATGAGCCGCACTATAGTGGTTCCCCATCTCTATTCCATCTTCTATACTGTCTTCTATCGAGGACCTTGGTCAGGACGGTATTCTCGTTAGCTGGAGGTATCCTGTAAGGATAGATCCACTCCGTATACTGATGTCGTCGATTTTTCTACTCGTCCTCTGTCCAGTGTCCGCATCCTTGTTTCGTGTAATCCCTGCCCCCTGGTGACCCGAAACCTTCTTCGTAATATGTCAGTATTGATATTAAGAGCACATCCGAGTTAGGTCATTGATCCACCCTGTGAGGACTGAGCTTGTTTCTTGCTAGTATTTTTCCATAGGCGAGCTGAAGTTAGATAACTAGTTTGTTTGTAATTCATATGTCAAGCAACGAAGAAGCTTGTTTCAAAGTTTTTTGGTTGCGGTTTACTTTCGAGTTGAGTCTCTTCAATTGAGCAATAGGAACACCCCAAAACTTGATTTACCACGTCAGACGCGTGCAAGGCTACACGCCTTATTCGTTCATAGGTACACCCGGCACATTTGGCTCCCTAATCATGATATCCATCACAGCCTTCCCTTCCCTCCCAGCCTTGCTCAAGTCAAACTTGAGCCTATCAATTTCCTTGAACCCATAGCGCTTATACAATCCTGTCGCACTACCCAATGACTCCACATAGACCTGGATACCCTCATTATTGTGGAGTACATTTTCCATGAGCACTTTGGCAGCATCTCGGTTTTGGTAGCTTGGGTACGTGCAGAGAAGAACGAGAACTAGCTCCCAACATATGAGCTAAACGCGTAAGGAGAGGATCACCTAGTGTATTACCTAGCATGTGTTCACTATCCCATTTATCACTCATCTTGTTTATACCACAGAAAAACTCTCTTCATTGACCCCCTCCGGCGTAGTTGAAATATCCTTTCTCGCAAGCTCATTGCTCTCATCTCCAAACACCTTGAACACCTCAAACCCCTCGTCCAATCCCTTCATGCCCTCAGGGACATGCCACTGTATAAGCCCTACAAGATCTCCAGTCCCATTATTCACAAGTTTGGATTGCTGATAGGATCAGCGAAGCGTAATAAAGAACATTTTGTAGACCATTCGCGCATGCTGTCGAGGGAAGGAGGCCGGAAGTAGTCTAACTGGGTTTGACTGAATGCAGCAAGGTATGTTGATACCATTTGTGGAATATCGGTGGGGGTGCAGCAGGAGAGGGTGAATTTCGAGGAACTGGAGGGAAGGGAGGATGTGAAGGGCATTCGGGTCATTTCTAAACTTTGTGGAGTACACCTATGCGAGTTTAAATACACGCATGGGCATACCCAAGTCATTTGTGCGCTCGGCAGCAAGCGCGTCACGAGTGAGTACTTGAGTGGTGAACGCACGTGAATTATTTCTTTTGCAGAACGCGACTACTCATCTTGGAGACTGTCATCTTATTGAATGGAATTGCTGCTCGTGCCCTGCAAAAAAGTGTTATATTGGAAGCCGAATTCACTTTCGCTACTGGAACCTCTGCCGATAGGATATTCTGTGTTTCTCGTGGCGACCTATTGGCGGGAACGGTTTATCTAACGCAGAGCTGGATGTGCATTGTGCATCAATAAAAGTTGTTGTCGAATGTTTACCGTCCGATCCTTTGGGATTGGTAAAGGTTTGCGACTCGCGAGTTGAAGAGGCAGGGAAGGGAGAATCGGTATGGTGTTGGGATATTTGTGAGTCGTTTGAATGGCTTTGTTTTTTTCGGGTTGTTGACTCTAGCTGCAGACCACGTCGCATCCTCAATCATCAAATGCAGACTTTGAAGGAATCGACTTTAAAATCACGATTACTCTTCCGAAGCCTAGAACCGGCATGCTCAAGATCAAAAACTTCGAAACAGAAATGCCCTTGTTTGCGCACCAGCTCGATAATCTAGCACTGACGGTACATTTCCGTGCTATCTCTGAAATTCCTGTTCACAGCGTTGCTACATGCAAAGTCAACGGGTGTCGCTACGGGCAAAGTCAGGTTTTGCCTTACTAGAGCCCACGGGCATGGCCGCAATGGTATCCGCGGAGGTACAAGACACAAAGGAGACATAGAGAGAGGAGTCTTGCAGCGACTGTGGCTGGTGCTAAAAACCAAATCCACACCTGAGATGATATTAGCGACGATTGGATGTATATGGATGTGCACAATCTCGAACAAGGAAAGAACTTACAGTTTGAACTTGAAGCTTGAAGCTTTGAAGGGGACGCTGGGAAGGATTTAAAGTCGAGTAATACTAGGGTGACTCGCGATCGGGAGGTCTGGATGAATTGAGATGCAAAGGCTTGGGGATCCCAGGGCGGTGGTTTGGTGCGGGCAAATGATAATCAATAATGGGTTGTCTGCCGCATATTGGACATGTATTTGACGAGCGTTTGAGCGACGACATTGAATTCATAAGAGCTAAGCAAAGATGGAAGTGGAGGAAGAGCCAATAGTAGTGGAATACCAATCATTAACGTACCTTTTCGTGTGATACCCCCAGAAAAAACAACTCGACGACGACAACCTCGACTGCTGATCCTCGTGTACACACGAACCCATCCCCGCATCTATGCTCCGTGTTTTGTCTTCTGTACCCGGTTCTCGAGCTGATGTTGTCCCTATGTTCTGTGCTGGAAAAGCCTGTGACCAGCATGATTTAAGGGTGAGTTGTGAAAAAACGCTGAGGTTGCGGCCGGCGGGTTCATTTGTCGGAATAGACGAATTCCTTCGAGATCGTAACGGCGTTGACGCAAGATGAACATGTGTTGAAAAAAAAGTTGATCCGGGCGCCAAAGTGATCACAAAAGGCGCCCATGTGTTCAAGCGGCCTCGCTTCCATGTCAGAGATGTCGTTTCGTATCTTAGTCCCCGCGGAACTGCAGCCATCGACGGTGCACAATCTTAACCAAGCAGCAACCAAATAGTTCTCCCGCCAGGTGCCTTCCAATAAAAGATAAGAAGTGTTTAACCTGGTAGATAAGTGTCAAGGCCAAGTCAAGGCTAGTGCTGCAACGGAAAAAGAAAATGCTGGCAAACATCGGTAGCAATCGCAAAGACGCAAGCTCAACGTCAGCTCTGGGCAGGAATATTGAAGCTTGAATAAGCTGTAACAACGGTATGGTGCATTTGTTTTGTCAACACGGATCTATCTCACACGGCGGTCACTACGTATGACTTCGCCGAGAAAGCGCAGACGACTTGATACCATTTGAGCTGTCATATCAGTATAAATTATGAAGGCACTAACAACCTGCCTTGAGGCCAAAAGGTTCGCCAAGAACCTGGATTGCTATACGCAAGTTCCTTTTGGTAGTTAATGTGAGCCAATGACATGATACATACGCTATCTCCGAGGTTCACATGACACAAATCTCCATTCAATCCACGATCTGTATTAAGGTCAATTGCGTGCGAAATCGATGGGCAATGAAATTGTTTGCCATTGCTCCTTAACTTCCCCCATCATGTCGCAACCTGAGCGTTCACGAAAACGAGATAAGTTCCTTCAAATCTTCTGCTTGGGCCCATCGCGAGCAGCATCGCCGGACCCGTCCATAGGTACGTTGATGAATAGATAAGCCCAATTACATACTAAATCGACTCGAGGATTCGCACAATCCCGACCTGAATCGCCGTCTCCGTGGAAGATGGCATCCAGTGGTGCACAGCTTGTGCTCAATGGCTTGGACAGGTGCTTGGATGGCGTACCGATTGCAAGTAATGTAGTTGGAGCGGTAAATGTCCTCATGGAGATTGCCAACGTGAGTAGCTTGAACGTTATGGCTGCAATATTTACATTAAATATTGGATAGACCGTGAAAGATAACAACAAGGATCTTTCTCAGCTTTGTGATCTTGCAAAGAGACGTCTGGAAACTGTGGATTCTAAACTTAGTGCAACCAAGGTGTCCTCGTGCGTAATCAGTTTCAATGCCATGTTCGGCTATTACATCGATGTCTAAGTACTTACTTGTATACAGGGATTTACAGTCTGCTGCTGAAACATTTGCAAAGTTTGTCACACGGCTACCCATCACTTGGTCTGAATGATAAACTTTGGACAGGTTTCTTGTGGACGAGCTTCACGCCATGCAAAATATTCGTGGTAGGCAAACATGGAGAACTGTGATCGAAAGTTCCGAGAATAGAGCCAATATTGCCCGTTTTTTGAAGAAGATCCAGGAACAAACAACTACATTCCAAGTCAGTGGTCGTAGTATTTCATTGCCATCCGTACTAACGAAGTATCCTCCAGTTGGATATCTTGCTGTGCATTGAACGGAACTTGGAAGGTATTAAAGACAATATTGAGGTAGGTAAAAGCATCTAGCCTGGATCAATTGAGCTAATGCACAAGATAGCGGTTACTCATGAACAATTGGGTTCGTTCTAAACATGCAGAATGGAATATTTCGCCAACAGACGTTGATCCTGGATCAATTGATCAAAGTCTGTGCACCGATGGAACCCGCCAGTCTGTGCTTGAGAAAATAAAGACCTGGGCCTCTGACCCGTCCTCTTCACCTGTGTTTTGGATGGATGGCGAGGGTGGATCCGGAAAATCGACTATTTCTCGGACTATCGCGCATTACTTTGACACGACAAAAGGTCTTCCACATCCAATTACATTTTTCTGCTCTCGCAAATTCCAGGATGCAAGTCGACAAGTTTACATCATACCAACCATTGTATACCAGCTTTGTTGGCAGTCAAAAGCATTTTCATTGGCTCTTTGTTGTACGCCAACTGAGTTGGCTATGGAAAATCTCTCAAAACAAATGAGTGACCTATTTGCCCAACCATGGAAGGCGGCCAGACAGGCCCGCTCCCCTGATCTTCCACCTGTGCTTGTGATTGTGGATGCACTTGACGAGGTTGAGCAAGAGGGCGGATTCAAATTTCTTGAAATGCTGTTGGAAACACTGGCAGTACAGAAGCAGCATTTACAGGGTATCAAGTTTCTGATCACCAGCAGGCCTGATCCACGGTTGAAGAAACTCTGTGGGTCACTCTCCTCTGATGCGGTGTGTGAGTTGTATACCATTCCCAAAGAAGAGGTGGAAAAGGATATTCTCAAATACCTTGAGAGTGAAATGCATGAGATGAGGAGCAATGATGATAATAACGTTCTGGAGGACATTGCTAGGCACGCTGATGGGCTTTTTATTGCGGCAGCCACGGCAATACGGTACTGCAAACAAGACAGCCGGCTCACTAGGACTGAACAACTGCGCTTCCTCAAGAAGCTTGTTGGGAGTTGGTCTGACAATACCACAGGTATGGATTTGGTAGACAGCATGTACCAACAGGTGTTGGCAGATCTGTTTGTCCCCATATATGATGCTCCAGATGCATTTGATCCTCGACGGGATATTCTTCATTCAATACTCTGCACCGAGGAACGAGTATCCGTAGCGGGACTTGCAAAAAATACTTGGTCATGATTTGGGACATATTGAAGAGATCCAGGAGACAATTTGCAAAGTGCTAGAATGCCTTCATGCTGTCTTAAGAATTTCAGATGGAAAAATTGAATGGTACCATACATCATTCTTGGACTTCATGTTCAGCAAAAAGCGTTCCAATTTTGTCTATCGGAAACAGCAGATGGACTTACATTGTGACATAGACAACCAGCATAAATTCCTCGCTCGCCGCTGCTTCCAAGTGATGCAGTCATCCCTTAGATTCAATATATGCAGCCTTGAATCTTCTTTCCTACCTGACAATGAAGTGGAGAACCTTGCAGAACGGGTACACAAGGAGATTAGTGAAGGACTTGTTTATGCATGCCTATACTGGGCAAACCATTTGACATCTGGTCAATACAATCAACCTGACCGGAACAAAGTCAAGAAGGAGCTTGAAAACTTCCTGAGAAACCAACTCTTGTTCTGGATTGAGGTAATGAGCTTGCTCAAGGAAGCTTCACGGTGTGGAGCAGCTTTAAGCAACATTCGCTGGTGGCTTAAAAATGTAAGTAGACCAGGTTTAAATGTGGCATATTTGAACTTACAGAGATCTAGGCAGAAAATGAGCAGCAGTTATTGTCAGATGCCTATGATGCAGTGAGATTGACATTGTCTTTCTTCGCGCATCCTACAAGCAACTACACAGCACATCTGTATATATCATCTTTGGCTGGAAGCTCACCTGGGTCAAAGCTATTAACACACTGGAGGAATCAATTTCGGGATATTCCGCTGATTGAGTTCAATGGTACAGCCGAAGTAGAGTTGATGAGCTTGACAGGACACACAGAAACTGTTGTATCAGTGGCATTCTCTCCGGATAGCCAGCAGATTGTGTCTGGGTCATATGACACGACTGTGAGAATTTGGGATAGGCAGTCTGGCAGGGAAATCCAAAGATTGGAAGGCCACACTGACTCGGTCAGATCAGTGGCATTCTCTCCTGATAGCCAGCAGATTGTGTCTGGGTCAGCTGACAAGACTGTGAGGATTTGGGATAGGCAGTCTGGCAGGGAAATCCAAAGGTTGGAGGGCCACACTAACTTGGTCACATCAGTGGCATTCTCTCCTAATAGCCAGCAGATTGTGTCTGGGTCAGATGACAACACTGTGAGGATTTGGGATAGGCAGTCTGGCAGGGAAATCCAAAGGTTGGAGGGCCACACTGACTGGGTCACATCAGTGGCATTCTCTCCTGATAGCCAGCAGATGGTGTCTGGGTCAGCTGACAAGACTGTGAGGATTTGGGATAGGCAGTCTGGCAGGGAAATCCAAAGGTTGGAGGGCCACACTGACTGGGTCACATCAGTGGCATTCTCTCCTGATAGCCAGCAGATTGTGTCTGGGTCAGCTGACAACACTGTGAGGATTTGGGATAGGCAGTCTGGCAGGGAAATCCAAAGGTTGGAGGGCCACAGTAACTTGGTCACATCAGTGGCATTCTCTCCTGATAGCCAGCAGATTGTGTCTGGGTTAGCTGACAAGACTGTGAGGATTTGGGATAGGCAGTCTGGCAGGGAAATCCAAAGGTTGGAGGGCCACACTAACTTGGTCACATCAGTGGCATTCGCTCCTGATAGCCAGCAGATTGTGTCTGGGTCAGCTGACAACACTGTGAGGATTTGGGATAGGCAGTCTGGCAGGGAAATCCAAAGGTTGGAGGGCCACAGTAACTTGGTCACATCAGTGGCATTCTCTCCTGATAGCCAGCAGATTGTGTCTGGGTCAGCTGACAACACTGTAAGGATTTGGGATAGGCAGTCTGGCAGGGAAATCCAAAGGTTGGAGGGCCACACTCAGTTCGTCAGATCAGTGGCATTCTCTCCTGATAGCCAGCAGATTGTGTCTGGGTCATATGACAAGACTGTGAGGATTTGGGATAGGCTGTCTAGCAGGGAAATCCAAAGGTTGGAAGGCCACACTCACTTGGTCACATCAGTGGCATTTTCTCCTGATAGCCAGCAGATTGTGTCTGGGTCATATGACAAGACTGTGAGGATTTGGGATAGGCTGTCTGGCAGGGAAATCCAAAGGTTGGAGGGCCACACTTACTCAGTCACATCAGTGGCATTCGCTCCTGATAGCCCGCAGATTGTGTCTGGGTCAGATGACAAAACTGTGAGGATTTGGGATAGGCAGTCTGGCAGGGAAATCCAAAGGTTGGAGGGACACACTGACTGGGTCACATCAGTGGCATTCTCTCCTGATAGCCAGCAGATTGTGTCTGGGTCATATGACAAGACTGTGAGGATTTGGGATAGGCAGTCCGGCAAGGAAATCCAAAGGTTGGAGGGCCACACTCACTTGGTCACATCAGTGGCACTCTCTCCTGATAGCCAGCAGATTGTGTCTGGGTCAGATGACAACACTGTGAGGATTTGGGATAGGCAGTCTGGCAGGGAAATCCAAAGGTTGGAGGGCCACACTGACTCGGCCAGATCAGTGGCATTCTCTCCTGATAGCCAGCAGATTGTGTCTGAGTCAGATGACAACACTGTGAGGATTTGGGATAGGCAGTCTGGCAGGGAAATCCAAAGGTTGAAGGACCATACCGGCAAAGCCACGTCAGTGGCGCTCTCTCCTGATAACCAGCCGATTGTGTCTGGGTCAGACGACCAAACTATGGCCATATGGGACGGTATTCAAAGTCCCCTTGAAAAAAACAATTCTGCCAACCAGTCCCTATATACATTCACAAAATATCCACTCTCATGGTGCATTGGCCAAGACTCTTGGTTAGTATCTGTTTCTGATTCTGCACCGCTCCTGTGGCTTCCTAGCTATCTCCATCCAGGACTTTACACCCCGTCAACTTCTCTCATTATAAACCGTAATGGCACCACCAAAGTGTCATTTGCTAATTGTAAACTTGGGATCCACTGGGCTGATTGCTACACTCCTCAATATGACTGACCCTCCGATGATTCATGAGCTGTGTTACTATGGTATGTAATATGCTTATCCATGTTTTACGGTAGGCTTCTAGTAACACTTCTAAGCGCAATTTGTACCAGAGCTTCTAGCTACTCGAGTGATCTCATAAGCAAAACCCACGATTCAAATAGGCGACGTCTATGTCCCCGGGGAGGTCCCCCGGGAGAGGAATAGTAGATCGATGAGCCCATAGAGGATGGCATTAAACGCACAAAGTAAAATTTTAATTCAGAACTGTCCGTGGCAGATGGGCAGTTGCCACGTTTGAGAACCGAACTCGCTTGCCGTTGTGTCGTCGGAAGAACATTGTGTCTGGTCTGCCAAAGAAGTGCGTTTTGAGATACTGGAAGACATTAAGGGAAAATGGTTTGTTTTTATAAGGAATATTAATAAACGTAGGGACCGTGCATATCTTAACAGCAGTTCAAAAATTGAGCTCTGTCCGTTCCTGAATACATAGACCGCGTTTGCCGTGCTGCGCATTGTCTCTTGAAAGACGCACGAGCAGTAAGCAGGTCAAGTCTGGAGTGATACAAGGTTATCCAACTTTGGGGATGCAGATCGCGGAAAGATCTGATTGAATCAGTCTCAAAGTCCAAGAGTATCCCAACGATTAAATAAATGCAGGGGCGGGCACTGGTTAGTGATCCAGTGAATTACAGCCATCCTTACCATTTCAAGCCCAAGTCCGGGGCTGAATCATGAATCATATCTTTGGGGAGTTCATCGCAGTACGCCGTGGAGATTAGTCAGTGGGATTAGATAGATACTTGCTTGTGTGGTAGAGCGGATGCCAGAATGAAACAAGGACTGAAAGACAATTACGAGCATTTGTGGCGTGTCTACACCTTTTGAACACTTGTTTGGACCCAGAGCCCGGAGGGGTGGTGTAACTTGATACTTGATATACGCATATGCTTTGATGAAGATCACTCCATGATAGAATACAACAAGGCTTTTGCTGCACAGGAGTGACAGAGCAATTTTTTCCAGAGCAATTTAGACTAGACAGCGGACACAATGACGAGCTGCCCTCAAGGGACGGAACGCAAACAGTCCAGGGTTGTCCCATGTGTGCATCTCAGCCAATCCTTGCATGAATGTCGAAAACAAGGATTCGGTGGAATTGCCTTGAACGAAACACGTTCTATGATAGCGGCTCTGGAATTGCAATTTCTAGCGCGCAAGGGGCAAAAGCGCTGACAAGCGGGTACTCAGTAGACTAGTGCCACAACGATTGGTGAATGTGATAGTGGTACCCTTTTAGTATGAGTCCGAGCGCTAAACTTATGAATAATTCATTTCGAGTTGTTCCTTCGCCCCTCCGGTAGTGCGCGCCTCTAAATAACCCAATTCAACTTGCTAAGAGAAAAATCTTTGTCCACCGTCACTAATAACTGGAATCTAATTAAGTCACAGATGGTAAAAGGATCTTACTGGAAGCCACGCGCCAGCCAAAGATTTCAGTTTCCAAAGCTAGTCCAGATTCAAAGCCTCTCTTGTGGCATCGGCGGAATTCTCATGAAATTGATTCAGCTGTACCTCACTCTGGCCCGGCACTCAAGCGGAATACCCGTTTCTAGAGTACCTAGTAGCCACTTGTGTACTCACCGGAACAACCTTGAAGCCTTGGAGAGAAAATCCAAAGAAAATCGATGAGGTCTTCTGTGAGTTTGAAGTTCAATAGATAGAAAGAACTTGCAGATGATTTTCAATGCATGACTATTGTTGGCTACCTTTTAAGGTCTGTTCTACGATAGCTCAAGAGAGCTCAAGCGAAGCTTTTGCCTTCACGGATACCGTTAATAAACGGGCCGGAAATCAATTGCACGTGGTCTTGGGAGACAGCTGCTGAGGCTGTGCTTTTTTCGTCTCTCTTCCCGATCTCCGTCTATTTGACCATTGACCCTCGTGGAACTCAAGCTCAAGACTATCGCGAACCACCATTTTAACGCGTTATATTCACCATTGGCTCTTTGACTTCGACTTTCATTCATCCTGGGCTCGTATTGATGTATCGCTGTGTGTGACACTACCTGGCAGATGACTTATGGTCCGTTATACGTCTCCGTGCTTTATGCTGTGGGAGTGCTTGGGGAAGGGGTTGTGAGTCTGATGTTACAACTTACCTGCTTGTATTGCTCACTTGAACGCGCCTAGACATTTGAGCGCTTGAGCTCTTGAGCTTGAGATCTTGAGGCTTACAATTCTTTCAAAACCAATGTTCTGTTCGCCAATTCCAGTTACACGTTACACCCCTCATCCACCTCCTTGCAGCACCTCACTCTGAACTCTCCCAACGAAACCAACCGGTTACAGAACAACCCTAATGGTACCGGTCATCCGCACGACTGCCTCAAAACCCACTTCGACGCCCATCTAGCCCTCAAGGCCTCATATCCCCGCTACGCCGTCTCCATCGCGGACTTATCTCGGAGATTTTTATCGCTTGTCTTCCCTCCCATTGCAATGCGGTGCAGAGCCCCCATGGAAGCACCGCTAACAGTCATTTTGGAGGGTATGAGGGAGTTATCATTGGCTACAACTGAAGGCGTTGGTTAATGAGACTGCGGATGCAGAGGAGCTGGTCGAGAGGCTTCAGTGGCGGAGAGAAGGTATTGAAAAGTGGGTAGAGCGGTCAATGTGCTTGCTGCTTTCGATGTCTATCCATATGTCAGGGTACGGCAGACTTTCAGGGTCTATTTCAGACGCATACCTCTCCCTTTTAGAATCCATCGTCTTCTTCTCTCGGCGATGGAAAGATATCCAGCTGCATCTCAGCCCCTTCTTCGTCGGCTTACTCAACTCCCTCGTAGAGGATCTTGAACCCGAGGACGTCCCGTGGCTTAAAAGCGTCGAGATTTTCCTTGAACCGAGTACACAGCGAAGGTTATCCTCAGCTGTTTACCCTTCCTCCTCCTACCGTGAAAGTAACAGCAATGGGAAACCCTTACTACCGTTCCGAGACCTCATACGTCTCGCGCCGTCGCTGCAATCGTTTGCGGTGCACCAACACTTCCAGCCGCTCCACCAGCTGCAGCTCCCCTGGGCCAACCTTACCGACCTCACCTTTAAATCACCATGTGATTCCTCCCGTCTGACGGTTCCTCAAACGCTTTCTATCCTGGCGAACTCGCCTAACCTATCGAGCTGCACACTAGGTGTACTGCTCACACCTGTCGACCCTGCATCTACTACCGATATGATCCAGCTCAATTCCCTCCGGGCACTATCCCTCCACTTCACTCTTCCGAACGACGATCTCCCGGTAGGAGAAGTAGAACATAGATTTAACAATCTGTTTAGTGTCATCCGTGCTCCCGGCCTCACACGCCTGGCCTTCATCGCCAGAGCGTTCGATTTCCGCAGAGGAATAGGGTGTATACCGTTCATGCCTCTTCTTGAAGGTGAAAGTTCATCTCCTTCCTTACGTCCCTTTCGTACCTCTTACCATTTCTTACCATTTCTCTCAGGTTCAGCTCCGTCTCCCCCCCTCGAAGAACTATACCTCTCAGCGCCCCTAAAATCTCAATCCATTCTCATCTCCTGCCTTCATTCCCTCTCCGCGCTCACACATCTTTGCTTAGACCCATGTACGATGATGCAGAACCGGTTCGATCCCGAATGCAAGATCGTTCCGGTGCCAATCGTGGACGACGTACTTGTCCAGCGACTTACTGTCGGCCTTGCGTTGTCTAACGCCGACACTGACGCTGAGACAACCCCTTCTCCCCTCTGTCCCCGCCTCGAAAAGCTCGTCTTACCATCGTGCAGGCACGCTTCCGAGGAAGCGCTGTTGGCGTTCGCCCGGTCCCGAACTAGCGCTGCATTGGCATTGGCACGCTCTTCTTCCATATCCACCCGTAGCCAAGTCGTTCCCCTAAGATACCTCGACGTAAGCTTTGCCCGCTCCAATGAGAAGCAGACTCAGGATTCTTCCTCCTTGGCATCGGCGACCCGCCCAAGGAGCAGCACCATGTTCGTTTCGTCGCCATCCCCGTCTTTTATATCGTCCCGTATACTCTCTTCTATTGCTGACCTTGGTCGGGAGGGTGTTCTCGTGAGCTGGAGACATCCGGTACAGGGCAGTCCCGCTCCGTATGTAGCTGATTCGGCTTGGGAGGGCGCCATGAGTACGAGCATGGGTGTAGGTATCAGAACGGGTATGAGGGGGAACTTTGGGTGGGATGGGCTTGGTACGCAGGGGATGTATACCCGCTGATAAGGGAGAGTGGATAAGAATAATGAAGTAGCTGTTCGACTAAATATTCTCGTATATATTGGATAATTATTATAGGATTTACTTATACCTTGGACTCTTGGGGGAGGTGTTATATGTAGGGTATACGTATATTTATATGTAATGCTATATATGTTAGTGTGCCTATCGTATGCACGGATGGTAGTTCGTAGTAGAGCAATGTTTATAGGAATTTCGTAGACTTATGTTTACAACATTAACACCTCAGTGGCCGTTGCCGTATCTCCAAATTATCCCTTTTCGTTCACTTCTCTCGTTATACATCCCTCTCTTTCCCACATCGGCCCAATTGCTAACTGCACGATGTACACTTGGGTAGTGTCCCTAAAAGCCTGCAAGATTGCGACAATATCGGTGATGATATTTTAGGATCGCTGAGATCGTCAGAAGGAGCTACCGTACATCTTATTATACAGGGGCCGACGCAATGGGCAAAAAGAGGCGGCGATGAACTGTAGGATTGTAGCAAAGGCAGGCTGAAAATCTTGGACTGATATTTCGGGAAATCAAAGACATGTTTCTCGGGATAATGTGGTTGCTGTGTAGTTGTAATACATAGGATATGATGTATAGTATACAGGATCGAACAGCACTGATTAACTGCGCTGATTCGGACGGATATTCACTGGGCTTAATTTTTAAACTTTAGACTGATCAACGAGTCCCGGTTCCTACAGCCTTCATTACCTTAATATTTCCCCGCTATCTTCCTTCATCCGGCGAAAAGCCTGCCCCTTCTTCTCACTTTCTCCATCCACCTCTCAATCCAGCCTCCGCTCAACCAAACCATCGGTCTTCTCAATCCCAGTATCAACCTGAAACCCCCAAAAGTCCTCCCCATGCTCGAGGATGCATTGACATGGGCCTCCCAGCCTTTCCTCTACCAGCAATACATCCCTCCTCCTCCCTCACCTCCTCTGGCCTATAGCAATGAGAAGGAAACCTTTTGATTTCGCTGCTGATTTGTGCTTACTCCCATGGGTGCTGTCCCAGATGGAATACTTTTCACCCGTTTTGGGCTCAGTTACTTCTATCGCCCCTTGCTCTATCACACATCTCCTGATCAAGGCTATGCCGTCAAGTCCAATCTTTTCTCCCATTTTCCCGAAACAAACAAATCGAGACCACTCACCCACGATTCTTTCTCCATGAATGTCGTCTCTGCGGCGTTTGGTCCTCGATTTATGCGTTTAGGGAACGGGGGAACCTGGCCCAAGCTACTACTATTTTCCAGGTTCTTTCTCGAGGGACGGAGAAGTATGGGCCTTGCTAGCTTGGGTCCTAGTCCAGTCATAGTCCCTCTTCCTTTGCTTGCAAACTTTCTACTTATCTGCGGTGAATCTGCTCGTGAGTCACGACTGGCGTACTAGACTGTACTATCCCAGCAGTGGAGTACAGGAGGCGAATATTGAATCTAGGACGTAACATTTTAAAAAGATTTGAAATCGAGCTGAGTGGACTGTTGTACCATCTAGAAAGAAAAGAACGGGAAGACTCGGCCGCGCGCAAGCTAACGAGTTGACATAAAACAACACGTGAACGTTACTGATCGCGCGCCAAGTGACAAGTGTGACTTTTCTGTTACGAACGATCTCTGTCTTTACCTTCGTCGCATATCTAACACCAAGGGATCCGGGTAGCGAAGTGTCTACTGGAATATGGTCTTGTTGGGCTCACTTGTCAGATCCCAAATTCCGCTGCCATGCATCTTTCATGTAATAAATTTTTTTTCTTGATACTTTTGTCAGTCTCGGGCTTGGGAGTTGGGCAGGGGTAGACACTTGGAGACACTTTTCTAGATTATGCCGACGCCCTGAGGGCATCGTATGTTACATATCTCCTCATGCTCAACCTTGCAGGGCTGCTGACAGGATAGTGTTTTAGGCGTTGCGTTCCTTTGCTCTACAGCTGCCAACCTTCATTTATTTTCCCTTGGCCCACGTCCTGCACACCAATTAACCTGCTAATCCATCCGAAGGCCAAGCTCTCCTCTCAGCTCCTGGCGACAAACTCTCCCAACTAGCTACCAAAATCGGCCGTCTGCAGAACACCTTAAACGGCCTCATCTCCGGGTACGAACATCTTAACACCCACGTCGGCGCCCATCTAGCCCTAAGGCCTAAAACCCAGTGAGAATCGACAATGGGATGAGCTGGACACAGCCGGAAATGTATGGGAATCTGGAAATTTCCAGGTCACTGCCAAATATCGTCCGGATTATTGCCGTTATTACGGACTGGTATGGAAATTCCAGGCAAATTTTATCCGTACGATCGCATACAAACAGTTTTTCTGGTGATATCTGGAATTATCTGGGACTATCTGGGTAATCCGGTTTATTAGTCGCTACTACGCTACTACATATTACTACTGTTACCACTACTACTACGCCTCCTCGTCCCTTCCTCATAGCATACACAGCATACACTCAAATTCAATTCCATCGGTTCTAGTACGAAAAAGATTAGCGAATAATTGATCGAGAATCTCGCGCGTAGTACTCACACGCGCCCAAGAGTCCATCCATGTCATAGATACGGCCATCACACAAAGTGCGCTTGTGTCATGAATGCACTCGCCTGTAAGGAACGTATCAGAACATGTGTCAGTCAGTAGACACCAAGAACTCACCAGGATACGCTTTGCTACTACCAAACTTAGCATATAACCAGCTCTAATCAGAAGGCCTTTCCCAACGCGCCAAGATGTGTCGAATCAGATAAGAAAGTGGATAACTGGGGGAACCTGTCTTTGGAAAAGAGATGGAGCTAGCTGAAGCTGAGATCTGTGTTAAGACTGGCGGCAATAAGAGAACAATCAAAGGAAGAAGGACGATAGCGAGGGACTGACAGGAGGAGAGGGTCCTAGATGGTGGTGGTACGAAAGAGAGAGCAGGTGTGGGAAATCCCCAAAAAAACGACAGTCAAATATTTGAGTAGAATTTGAATGAAAATTATAAGACAGAATAAGTCATTCAAGAAACGGTCGAGCTAAAAAATACTTAGAGAAATGAAACGGATCAAGATCTTCTGCATTTTGTGTGAAAAAAAGGCAAAACCGGCGAAATCACCTTTACAGGTTCGGTCTCCTTCCAGATTCTTCCGCAAATTTCCATATACCCCCAGGTATTTCCATATTTTTCCGGCTCTGCCCATTGTCGATTCTCACTGGGCTAAAAGCTTAATCTCCCTGCTCCGCTGTCTCCCTCGGGAACTCATCTCAGAAATCTTCATCGATTGTCTTCCCTCCGACCACAATGCGGTGCACGAAAGGAATTAGTACTGGCTACGCCACAGCTGTGGACCAGTCTACATGTGCAATGATGTGCCCAAGGCGTTGGTCAATGAGGTTGCAGATACGGAGGAGCTGGCCGGGAGGCTGCAGCGGCGGAGAGAGGGTATTGCGAAGTGAGCTACGTAGAAGCGGTCCATGTGCATGCGAGCTTGCCGCTACGGCAGAATTTCAGGTCTATTGATATCTCCGACGCACATCTATCCCTCTTAGAATTCATCGTGTAGTTTTCTCGCAGATGGAAACACATCCAGCTGCATCTCAGTTTTGTAGGCGTGCTCAATTCTTCCACAGAGGATCTCGAACCAGAAGACGTCCCGTGGCTCAAAAGCGTAGATATCTTCCTCGATCCCGGTATGGAACGGAGGTCATCTACGGCTGTGTACCCTTCTTCCTCGTATCGGAAAGGTAACAGCAATGGGAAATCTGTATTATCTTTCCAAGACCTCAAGACCTCATCAGTCTCGTGCCGTCGCTGTAATCGTTTGCGGTCGTATCCCACTTAATGATGAGTCGGTAACTTATGCCTCTTCTTGAAGGTGAAAGTTTATCTTCTGACTTCCGATCTCTTGCTTACCTCTTCTTTCCGTTTCAGGTTTCGGTTCACGTTCATCTTTCCCCCTCGAAGAATATACCTCTCTAGTCCATTCTTATCTCCCGCCTACTACAATCTCCCCTCCTCACAAATCTCTGCCTCGACCCATGCACGATGATGTAGAAGCGGTTTGATCCCGAGTGCAAGATTGTGCCAGTCCCCGTTGTGAACGACGTACGCCGTTCGATTCACTGTCGGCCCTGCGTCGTCTGAAATCAACGCCGATGCAGATACCGACACCCCTTCCCCTCTCTGCCCCCGCCTCGAAAAGCTTGTATTACCGGAATGCAAGCACGTCTCCGAAGAGGCTCTTCTCGCGTTTGCTCGTTCCCGAACCAGCGCTGCGTTGGCTTTGCCAAGTTGTCGCCCTAAAACACCTTGACGTGCGCTTCGCGTGCTCCAGTGACAAACAGGCGCAGAACTCTTCTACCCCGTCTTCTACACAGTCTTCTATCGGGGACCTTGGTCGGGAGGGCGTTCTCGTTAGCTGGAGGCATCCGGTACAGGACAGTCCCATTCCGTATGTAGCTGATTCGGCTTCGGAGGGAGCCGTGAGTGCGAGCATGGGCGTAGGTATCAGAACGAGTATGAGGGGGAACTTCGGGTGAGATGGGCTTGGTACGTAGGGGATGTATACCCGTGGATAGGGAGAGGAAATAAGACTAATATTATCGTAAATATTGAATATCTATTATAGGATTTATTTACTTATACTTTGGACTTTTGGAGGGGGTGTTTATATGTAGGGTATACGTATATATTGTAATGCTATATATGTTTATGTGCCAACGTCGCGGGCAACCTGAAATGGATGCGATGATGATGAGGCAGGCAACAGCAATAGGAAGGTTTGACGGCATCGTTGCAGCACAAGCTGATTCGTAAGATCTTCAGATTCATCAGATGCTTTAGCACCAACATTTAAAGAGCATCTGCTGTATTTGGTCGTCGGTTTTTCTAATACAAGATCATGGGAAAGGCATGTAGTAGCATCGCTTGTTAAAGACTGTAATGGCGCACTGTTACGGGGATCCGCCATTACAACACTCCCGAACGACGATCTCCCACCTAGAGCACAGATTCCACAATATCTGTGGTGTCGTCTGTGCTCCCCGCCTCACACACCTGGTGTTCGTCACTAGAGCCTGTGATTTCCGTCAGAGCATAGGGTGCATTCTGTTCATACCTCTTCTCGAAGGTTCGGGTCTTGGGTCATCTTCTTTCAGTCATTAGTCAATATTATAGTTGATTATTTTGACCAGGTTAATCTACTTGGTTTTTGAGTATCCAAAAGCCTACTAGAAGAGCCATCTGGGTCGGAGTCAACCCTAAAGTAACCGTTGAGACGGAACCGGGTTGCTTTCACTCCGCGGGTTACTACCTTAAGTCTGTCTGAGGCTTATGTAGTGAACTCATCAATTGGTGTGAAGACATTTACAGGAAAGTAATATTTTTATTCGAAATGCATGTGGACAAGACAAAAGTTCAAACAAAAGGGTCCAACCCGCCCTCCATTCTCTCTAATGCTTTTTCTATTGCTCTCCAACGTGAAGCACGTACACATGCTTTGACAAGATAGCCACCATCCCGGAACTTGTTGATTGTAACACTATGGTCAGGTAGAACCGGAGTTCCCCAGAACCAGAGTCCCAGCTGCTCGGAACCCAAATCAAGTGTCTCGATCCCACTAAGAACCTGGTTTGAAAAAAGCCAGCTGTCCAGCTTCCTTCTTCGTAGAGGCACAATGCCCCAGCCTATACTGTGCCACCACTTTGCAACTCTCTGGATGTAGGTGATGTTCCGCCTCTCGTTAAGGCTTTCGCGATGACGCAAGGCAAGTTCATAGAGAGACATTGAGGAAAGAGAGCGAATATCAATCAATGGGAGGGCTATTGGCGTATATGCATTATGAGGATACTGCTCGAATTCAGGGTTTATCTCGGAGAGTATCTGCCTCATTGAAAAAACAGAATTAATAGAAATCTTGTTGGGAGTGTTACATCCCTCTTCAAGGTAGGCGGCCTGTTTAAGATGTGAGCACTACCCATATAAGTACAAGTGGATTGACAGACTTTCAGTAACCAAGCAATAAGCATATCTCCCTTTGAGACCAGAGGCTTTCCGGATTCCTCTGACTCCTTCGTCATTCTGACCATTATATGCTCGACGGTTCGAGGCCCAAGATGAACTGCTCGAGTCGTCGATCTGTCCCACACATCTCAAACGCAATAGAGAGCCATAAAGATAACAGGTTCATGATTGTTGGAGGAGCAAGCGCCATCGTTAAATTGGGAAGCCCACTAGGAAGAGCACTCTCCATAGAATCCGCCTCTCTCAGGTTCGATAATGTGTCCTCCAGAATATTGATATTCGATGCATGAAGCATAGGAGGTGTCCATTCGAGATTGTTTAGTGCAGCACTCACCCCGCGGATTGCCATGCCCATTCCTATGGCGTCGAACACACCATGAGGAAATGATATCCCGACACACGTGCAGTTTTGTAGGAGCGATACATGGATTGCCATGAGTGGAAAGCGTTTTGCAGCGTATGCATTCAACGAGGACGGAGTAGTGCGTGCACGAAAATATTTCAATGGAGGTCTGTCGAGTATTTGTCTCGAGTCCTCGTCCAGAGAGGGTAGGTTCAGGCTGAAGGAGGGGAATTCGGTGGTAGTGAATTTTATTGAAGCGTAGTCCTCGGGAAGTGATTTAGAGACAGGAACTCGAACTTGATAAGTCTTCCTGGCAGCATCCCACTCGACGCGACCAGCCAGCAGTCTCCATTTGTCCGCAGTGTGCTGTGCTGCTTTCTGCAGAGCTGCGACGTCTACCGCCTTGACGACATATCCAAAGGTAATGCCAACATTGTGCACAACGTTCTGATCTATCCCGCTGAGTGGAACAACTACGAAGTCAAGCTTAGACATGTAGGAATACTGTAGAGTTGAGGAAAGAGATTTCTTTTGTTCTCATTCATGACAGCTTTGATGTAAGACGGAAGTATTATACTCGGCCCCGCTGTAGTATTATCTCCGCCCTACAGCGGGGTTCCACGAGGGAACAGCAGGGCCTAAGCAACGTTAACAGCGAGCTCAACCCACAGAGGGAAGGTAGACTGCAGACCCTCTCAAAGGGGTATCAACAGGTGTACATGTACAATACACAATGAACTATATTTTCCTCCTTGTCTTCTTTACTATCTGAGCAACTCACCCTCCCCTCTGTCATTAATGAATGCCCTCCAATGGGGAAGAACCTCGTGGACAAACTAGGCAGTGGGGATTACGTGGTCCCAGTGGAAAACACATTGTTTGAGTGATGTGCCAGCATCAGAAAACAAGGAGTACGTGCTGGGGTGTCTCAATGTGCCCGCCACACCCCCGACACTTCTTTGACTGCCGCTTAACCTCTAGGAGCGGCCCTGTCCTTGCCGGGGATGTGCGCAAAATTAGCAGTACGGTATCCCTACAACGAACCCGGGTCAGCGGGACGCAGTGAAGCTCAAGGAGATAGATCAGGTGTTTAAGTGTCCAAGCAGCCCCTTCAAGACGAATTGGCATAACTCCGTTATCCGTAAAGAGGACTGAGACGATAGAGGAATGGGAGAGGCCTAGCATGCGGCGGAGAAAGCGGACCTGTACCTGCTTCAGGAGGCGAATGTTCTTCTTTTGGACATCCAAGCCGACCTCACAGGCCGAGGTGAGGTGAGGGTCAACGAGTGAGGTGTATAAGCTTCTTGTGGATATTTTGAGATACCAGCGTGCAATGATCACAGCAAGTATTGGTACTTAGTCTGATCGCTAGCAAGGGATTTTCCAAGTAATAGGACAAGCTAATATGTATGGCACCCAACGCCTGTTGCGCGATCACCTCTGGCTGACAAATAATTTTTGCCTGTAGTACCGAGCCTAGTCCAAGACCTAGATACATACAAGATGTTAGACCCGCACAAAACAATATGTTCAAGCGCTCATTCAAAAATCCAGGCTAATGTTTGGGATGTCAATGAAGCATAAATTCATTGTGCAGCTATTCTATCATCCTATCTAGCCCCTGTTATAGTAGTGCGTACAGGATATTTCCCAACAATGTCAACCCCACTGGAGCGGCTAGTGCTCCTAGAGCCTCGCACTTTCGGCTGTAGAATGAGTATATCTCTTTGGTCTGGGTGCGTGCCTTTTGTCATGTCAAAGCTTACATGAGGAATGCGAAGAAAATCAGATCGGGGAGCAGGTACTCACCAACATTAGGCTGATTTACAATCCCAAAACATGCATCATCAGGTAGACAGTACGGGTGCCCTCCGATGACCTTGATAAAAAAACGCGGTTGTGCGGGATATGGACCGTGCCAGTAAATTATCGAGCCCTTAGGTACATCTAAAGCTTGATTGATCTGTGCGGTGAGGAAGGGTTCAATCTCCTGTGGAATATCCTGATATCCATTCAACGGTCCACCGTTCTTATCAACAAAGGTCACGGTAGTGGGAAGCAAGGGATGTATCATGAAATGTTTCTGAAACTCGCCCAAAATTGTGTTCCATTCTTTTTGTTGAAGCCGCGTGGTAGTGGTCTGGTGTGGCTTTGCATCAGGTCTATCCTTGAAGGCTATAAACCGGCCCCGGCGGGGCTCCCCTAAGCTAATGCCAACATAGTATGGGGGATCCGAGGAGCTTGTGTACGCTTGCTTGCTGTGGAAGTTTACTAGCAAAGCTATCGAGAAAAAAGCACAATTCAAAAAGTGAGTGCTTACCACCTTTTGCTATCCATCCAAAACATGGCTTCTCCGTGCACTGACCCACTCCGGTGAGTTTGAAATAAACCCATTGCCGATCCATTGGCGACTGTGGTAAATGCTGGGGTGAATACCGACCTCTGTAGGTTATGCTGCACGTCTGGCTATTATGTCCGAATAGATCACCGAAAATTCTGGTGAAGTGTCTTTTGGATGGAAATTCAGGTTCCTCGGTTCCCAGGTCTTCACCACTTGTGCCATCAATGAAGGTTACGGTGATCTCTGTCTGGGGATACGCGGGACCATCGATAACAGAATGGGGTACCATGAAGTGTTCCCCAAACTTGCCCATAAGCTTATTCCATTGGATTTGCTGATCCCGCGTAACAGCCGTCTGGAGGAACTTCGCATCTGGTCTGCCCTTAAAGGCCCTTTCGTCAAAAGGGCCCCGGTGCGGCGCGCCTAAGGCAAGGCCAGCATACAGCGCGGTAGCCGTTTTATGAGTTCGAGCTGTCGACCCTTCCTGCTGGACTCTAGCTAGCGATTCTATGAAGAATGCAGGAAGAACCGGATTCAAGAGTGAGCACTCACCACCTTTCGCTATCCATCCAAAAAACGGCTGACCCACTCCAGTGACTATGACATAAACCCATTGCCGATCCATCGGCGAGCCCGGTAAATTCTGCGGCAAATACGAACCTCTGTAGGTTATTTCGGACGTTTCACTAGGTAATCTAAAAACATCCCTCATCGTTTTGGTGACAGCTTGTTGATTTTTGAACTTTTTAAGCTCCTCGGTTCCCAAGGCTTCACCTGTTGTGCCATTGATGAAGTTTACAATCACCCTGGTGATGCCCGTGGTCACGGTGGGCTCTAGCTGGCAATGCAAAGGTATTAGGTTGTATGATAGCAACAAGCCACTAGCAACACTTACATGGGGCCACAATGATCCTGGCAGCCAAGCTTGTGCGTTATCTGTGGACCCTGACACTGGTGTAGGAGGTGCAGCACGTGTGGAGCTAGTGAGGAGTGCGGAGAGAATAAGAGCAGAGCGCATTTCGAGAAATATTGCAGGGAGCACAGATTTACCGGCAAACTGTGTTTGGGTGGCGAGAGAACCTGCAGAATCACTGCTCTTGATTAATTATAAGGGGCTGCACGACTATCTCAATTTCTAAATTCTCGCTAACGGTGCTCCTGGCCCTTCCCGGCTTCCGCAAATAGTTTGATCGGAACGCTCGCTATCAACACAGCTGGGAGGACTGACCGCAGTGTTGAGTGCTAACTTGGAGCTAATAAGAATTGAGATTCAAGAGTAACAGACCGGAACACCCAGGATCCAAGTTTTTGTCTCAAAAATCTATAATACTATATACGGAAAGCCTGAGAGCCGTTGCAAGTTTTTACTTTCGCACAGCCTTCACATTTGAACCATTTCGGCAGCTGGGAGATAGAGAGATAGAGAGATAGGAAGCTTCGGCCTCATTTTGAAATTCGGTCAAACTCGCAGCTGTCGCACCGCACAGGTTCAGATAACAGGTAGATAACAGGCCAAAGATTCCTCGCTTTATCACATCCGTTTGAACTGATTCTTCTCGAAATGTTTCTAGGGATAATGGCCAATATATATATATGATGTATCGTACAACATAGTACATACTAAGACGGATTTTTTTACCCCAATGGCGGACGGAAGTTCACCAGGCTCGCTTTTCAACACTGACTCCCGGTTGTTGTCCGGTTCCTACATTATCTTGACTTTCCCCACCGTATTCTTCAGTCGTCGAAAAACCCTTCTTCTCACCTTCTTCATCCACCCAGCCTCCCTCGCAATCCCATTATCATCCCGAAACACAATAAAAGTACATCCCCATGCTCAGCGAATATCCCCGAGATATTGCCACTAATGTAGACGTGAAGGCGTCACGGTCTAGTGAGCCTTGAGGTGAAATGAGTGTGACATGTCCGACCGTCGCCATCGGTTTTCAGTGACTTTGCAGCCGAATAACTTTGTCAGTAAGTTCCTGCTTCCCGATAGCGTGCAGGTAATATGAGCTGGGGCGATACAAAGAGATGGAGCGATCCTCAAAGCTACTGTCGTCACGCAGAGCATGAGAAATGGTATCGGTAGACTTGCTCCCATTCATCTATTCAACACAACCGGGCATAACGGTCTAATAGTGTAGAGGTTATCACACGGGATTTTGAGAGCAACTTCCCGTAACCCAGGTTCGAGTCCTGGTTAGACCTATCCAGTCTTCCGAACGGTTTTTGACTGGCACCAAGAGTGTACTTGGATGAGCGTGATTTCTTCACAGTAAGTAGAAACAAGATAGGTACTTACATCCAATACTAATAGAATTGACTTAGAAGCTTTAGCTCGCTGTGATGTCATTCCTATCGGCAAGCACAGCCGACCACTGCCGACGTTTGTTGATGTTTTCCATTCTTCCTTCCTTCCCAAGTTCAACATTCGACATTCAACATTTGCGGCTAGTTTGAAACTCGAATCCACAGAAATTCACAAAAGATCGCAGCTTATCATTACATATCGCATTTACTACGGAACTTCCTAGCTTTTTTCCCGGGGCGCCTGCGGAGTCCGCAGTACAGTAATATCCTTTATATCTTCGCTGGCATCAGGCTTGGAAACTGACCAAATGACCTGGCCAATTCCTCAGGGCTTTTCTCTCCATACCGATGCCTCCTGGTCACCAGCTACTCCATCCTTACATCGAAATCACTACTCAAGCCAGCAAGCTGAATTCACTCTCGCTACTGGAATCTCGGCCGATAGGATATTCGGTGTTTCTCGCGGCGACCTATCATCGGGAACGGTCCATCTAACGCAAAGCGATCAACTGGATGTACATTGTGTATCAATAAAAGTGGTTGTTGAATGTTTCCCGTCGGATCTTTTGGACTTGGTGAAGGTTTGCGAGTTGAAGAGGCAAGGAAGAGAAAATCAATATGGCGTTGGGATATTTGTGAGTCATTTGAATGGCTTTATTTTTTTCGGGTTGATGACTCTAGCTGCAGACCACGTCGCGTCCTCAATCATCAGACTTTCAAGGAATTGACTTCAAAATTACAATTACTCTTCCGAAGCGTAGAACCGGCGTGCTCAAGATCAAAAACTTCGAAACGGACATGCCCTTGTTTGCGCACCAACTCGATAATCTAGCACCGACTGTACATTTCCGTACTATCTCATTACGAAGCTCAAACGTGCCAATGTTGGTTGACGTACGTATCCCAACTTCCACATTCCGAATGTTCCCTCATAAACTTTCCTTCATAGTCGCTCGATGCCCAGAAAATAAACATTGAAACAAGCAACGCACCCATCCAAGGCACATTCGCCGCTAGCTCACTCCTGAACCTAACAACTAGCAACTCGAGCATTCGCGTATCTGCATTCCTGCAGAGCTCCGATGTCGCTAGCTTCTCGGACTTATCAATGCAATCTACCAACGGGTACGTACGCACAGCATTACTAGTTATAACACTTACAAACTCTTCTTTGTCTTCGCAGTCCCATCGTAGCATCGATAATCCTCTCCTCGCAACCTTACCATCCCTCGGCATCGGCCGTAGCCGTAGCCTCAACCTCATCCCCACCCATCGAATGCGGTGGCAACTTTTCTATCACTGCCACAACCGACAACGCACCGCTCAGTCTCACATTCCCTTCCGCCCCGCCTCTCTGCAACTTCCAGCTCAAGGCCTTCTCCTCGCTTTCTCCAGTGGATATCACGTTGCCCAAGACATACGAAGGAGCGTTTGAGGTAGAGACAAATATGGCGAGCACGTTTGTAGGATTTCAGGATAATATTGCAATTGGCAGGACCGACGGTTTGGTTGAGCGGAGGCTGGGTTTCGAGGTGGATGGGGAAGTTTGGAAGAAGGGATGGGTTTCGTCTACAGATGAAGGACAATGGCGGGGAAATGTTAAGGTGGTGACTTCCATGGCGCCTGTAACGCTTAGGTTGTAGGCTGTAGGCCATGACTGTTGGCATAAGTTTAGGAAGGTCTGTCGAATATCCGTCCTTCATGAAAATTCGGTGTGGTTTCGTTCTAATGTATTACGATTGTCTGTTCCCGAGTTCAACCCAGTCCTGTAGCTCATCTTTGCCTGCCTTTTCCAGTTGCTTCGGTTCCTATATACTACGATGTGAGGCTCGGGGCTTCAGTGATACTAGAATATCTCTAGTGATATTGTTCCAATGCGATGCTAACCAAGTGTACATTGTGTGATTGAGGAGAGTACGGGATAGAGTTTGATATGCTTGGTTTCAAGCTCAAGTGCGATGGTGTTCATGCTCTTGTCAAAGCCTTTAAACCAGAAAAAGGGAGAAAATGGTACCAGAAGAGACACTTGGAACCGTCTCCGCATTAACACATAGCTAAATTATCGCTCAATCATAGGCTTAACCGTATCAGCCATAATCCAGGTTTCCGTCTGCTCCATCTGCCCTGAATGTAGTTTTAGTCGCCATACTTTGTCATCGTCGGGCTCTTCAGGTTTCTAAGCACAGGACCAACACTTGGGCTCTAGGACTGGAGCCAAAACTAGATCCGCGCCTCAGAGATGAGTTGGCGATGATTGCGATGCTTGGATGTACTGGGTGGCTATCCAAATCTCGAGTGCGAGTAGATGAAGGATGTGTACGTAGGAGTATGAGTAGATGCTGAGCTGTACAGTCTTGAACGAGAAATAACTTGAAACTTGAATGGGAAAGCCGGGCGATCGGGAAGTCTGAATGGAGTGAGCTGGAGATCTCAGGGCGTGGCGATGGTAGCAAGTATGCGCGCGTTATTAATTTTTTATCGAGAATGATAATAGATTTGTCGAGCTGTCTGCCGCGTATTTGACAGGTATCTGGTGAGCGCTTGGACGACGACATTGAAACAGTATTGAAACGGATGGGAAACAAAAGCGACAAGGGTTAAGAAAAGACGGAGGGGGAGCAGGGAATACCGCAGGCTGTATCAGTCAACGACCATTTCGAGAATGACACCCAGGACAACGAAATCTAGCACGACATGCAACCTTGAAGCTTGACTAGTGACTGCCAACCCTCGTGTACTACACGTGAGCCCATCCAAGCATCTATTCTCCGTGCTCTGTCTTCTGTACCCAGTTCTCGATCAATCAGTGTTGTCACTCTGTTCTGTTCTGGCGGAGTCCATGGCCAGCATACCATGATTTCCGAAGCGGGAGTAGTGAAAGACACTGAGTTTGCAAATTCATTTGTCGAAATGAGCGAGGCGTCCTAGGCCCATGCCCATCGGTCGAATGGGTTTTGTTTTTTTTTTGAAATCTTTTATATCGTGCAAATAGGAAGTATCAAAACGCGGGGAAGTGCGAGAGTACCTCCAACCCATAAGTAAAAGTAATGGGTAGGTTTCCGTGAGAGTGTCTAAGAGCTGTGGCAGGTAGTGCGGTGGCTGCGCGTAGTACTATGGGGCAAGTAAATCGGTGACAGATAAGTCTACGGTACTTCGATTTGTCAACACGGACAGCTCAAGAAAACGATGACTTTGACATATACACTGAGATGTTATATTAGTATAAACTAACAAGACTTGTATGGTATGGCATGGCCAAAGGGTCCGAGTTTGACCGATCCTCGAATTGCTCTACGCAAGTTAGAGTTTGTAGCCAGTGGGAGCCAATGGCACGCTATCTGAGTCTCTAAGGTTCTCGTGACACAAATCTCCATTTAATTCAAGATCTGTATAAAGGTCAACCGCGTGCGAAATCGATGGGCAATGAAATTGTTTGCCATTGTTCCTTAGCTTCCCCCATCATGTCGCAACCTCAGCGTTCACAAACACGAGATAAGTTCCGCCAGTTCTTCCGCTCGAACTCATCGCGGGCAGCATCTCCGAAATCACATACTGAATCGACTCGAGGATCCGCTCAATCGCAACCTGGACCGCAACCTGGATCGCCATCTCCGTGGAAGATGGCATCCAGTGGTGCACAGATTGTGCTGAGTGGGTTGGAAAGGTGTTTGGATGGCGTACCGATCGCAGGTAATGTAGTCAAAGCGGTAAATGTCCTCACGGATATTGCCAACGTGAGTAGCTCGAGCATTATGGCAGCAATATATATATTGAATATTGGATAGGCTGTGAAAGATAACAAAGAGGATCTTTCACAGCTTTGTAATCTCGTGAAGAGCCGTCTGGAAGCTGTGGACTCAAGGCTTGATGAAACCAAGGTGTCCTCGTGCGTGATTTACCCAATTCAGCTACATCGAGTCTCCTAAGTACATATTGTATACAGGGATATAAAGTCTGCTGCTGAAGACTTTGTAAAGTATGTCACGCGCGCAGCAGCTCATAACCGGGTCTGAATAAGTAAAATTTGCCAGGGTTCTTGGGGACAACCTTCACGCCATGCAAGATATTTGTGGTAGACAAACATGGAAAGCCGTTCTCAAAAGCTCCGAGAATAGGGCCCGGGTTGCGCGTTTTGTGAGAGAGATTCAGGAACAGACAACGAAATTCCAAGTCAGTGGTTATCCCATTTATGTCTGAAGTTTGAGCTAAAAATTATCCTTCAGTTGGATATCTCACTGTGCATTGAATTGAATTTGGAAGGTATCAAAGACAATATTGAGGTATGTCAAAGCATCTAGCTTGTTTTAATTGAGCAGCTAATTCACAAGATAGCGGTTGCTCTTGAACAATTGGGTTCGCTCTAAACATGCACAATGGAATATATCTCCAACAGATGTTGATCCTGGGTCAATTGATCAAAGTATATGCACAGATGGAACCCGTTATTCTGTGCTGGAGAAAATAAAGACCTGGGCTTCTGACCCAACCTCTTCACCCGTGTTTTGGATGGATGGCGAGGGTGGATCCGGAAAATCGACTATTGCTCGGACCATAGCACACCACTTTGACACCACAAAGGGTTTTCCGCGTCCACTTACCTTTTTTTGCTCTCGCAAATTTGATGACGCAAGACGACAAGTTTACATCATACCAACCATTGTATACCAGCTGTGCTGGCAGTCCAGAGCCTTTGCATCTGCTCTTTGTCGTACACCAACTGAGTTGGCTATGGAAGTCCTCTCAAAACAAATGGAGGTGCTGTTTGTTCAACCGTGGAAGGACGCCATAGTGACCCGTTCTCCCGATCTTCCACCTGTCCTGGTAATTGTGGATGCACTTGATGAAATTGAGCAAGAGGGCGGGTTCAAATTTCTTCAAATGCTGTTGGAAACACTGGAAGTACAGCAGCAGCATTTACAGGGTATCAAATTCCTGATCACCAGTAGGCCTAATCCACAGCTGAAGGAACTCTGTGGGTCATTCCCCTCAGATGCAGTGTGTGAGTTGTACACCATTCCGAAGGCAGAGGTGGAAAAGGATATTCTCAAATACCTCGAGAGCGAAATGCATGAGCTGAGAAGCAATGATGATGATAACATTCTGGAGGACATTGCTAGGAACGCTGATGGGCTTTTCATTGCGGCAGCCACTGCAATACGGTACTGTAAACGAGACAGCCGGCTCACTAGGTCTGAACAACTCCACTTCCTGAAGAAGCTTGTTGAGAATTGGTCGGACAATACCACAGGGATGGATTTGGTGGACAGCATGTACCAACAGGTGTTGACAGATCTGTTTATCCCTTTACGTGACACCCCCGATGCATATAACACTCGACGGGATATCCTTCATTCAATACTCTGCACTGAGGAGCGAGTATCTGTAGAGGGGCTTGCAAAAATATTGGGTCATGATCAGGAACATATCGAAGAGATTCAAGAGACAATTTCCAAAGTGCTAGAATGCCTTCATGCTGTCTTAAGGATTTCCAATGGCAAGATTGAATGGTACCATACATCATTCTTGGATTTCATGTTCAATCCAGGGAGGTCCAATTTTGTTTATCATGATCAGAGGATGGATTTATACTGTGACATAACTCATCAGCATAATGTCCTCACTCGCCACTGCTTTCAAGTGATGCAGTTATCCCTTAGATTTAATATATGTGGCTTGGCGTCTTCTTTCATACCTGACAATGAAGTGGAGAACCTTGTGGAACGGGTACACAAGGAGATCAGTGAAGGACTTGTTTATGCATGCCTATACTGGGCAAACCATTTAACATCTGCCCATACAATGAGCCTAAATGGGACAAAGTGCAGAAGGATCTTGAGAAGTTCCTGAGAAACCAACTCCTCTTTTGGATTGAGGTAATGAGCTTGCTCAAGGAATCTTCAAGGTGTGGAGCAGCATTGAACAAAATTCGCCTCTGGCTCAAAAAGGTAAGCAGACCAGATTTGAATGCGGCATATTTGAACTAACAGAGATCTAGACAGAAGATGAGCAGCAGCTGTTGTCAGATGTCTATGATGCACTGAAATTGACATTGTCTTTCGTCGCGCATCCTACAAGCACTTACACAGCACATCTGTATATATCATCCTTGGCTGGAAGCTCACCTGGGTCAAAGCTATTAACACATTGGAGGAATCAATTTCGGGATATTCCGTTGATCGAGTTCAATGGTACAGCGGAAGTAGAGTTGATGAGCTTGACAGGACACACAGGAACTGTTGTATCAGTGGCATTCTCAACGGATGGCCTCCATATTGTGTCCGGGTCAGAGGATTGCACTGTGAGAATTTGGGAAGGGCAGTCTGGGAAAGAAGTACAAAGGGTGGAGGGTCACACTGACCAGGTCACATCGGTGGCATTCTCTCCTGATAGCCAGCAAATTGTGTCCGGGTCAGAAGACAAGACTGTGAGGATTTGGGATAGGCAGTCTGCCAGGGAGATCCAAAGGTTGGAGGGCCACACTGACTTGGTCAGATCAGTGGCATTCTCTCCTGATAGCCAGCAGATTGTGTCTGGGTCATATGACAAGACTGTGAGGATTTGGGATAGGAAGTCTGGCAAGGAAATCCAAAGGTTAGAGGGCCACACTGAGTTGGTCACATCAGTGGCATTCTCTCTTGATAGCCAGCAGATCATGTCTGGCTCAGGTGACAAGACTGTGAGGATTTGGGATAGGAAGTCTGGCAGGGAAATCCACAGGTTAGAGGGCCACACTGAGCTGGTCACATCAGTAGCATTCTCTTGGGATGGCCAGGAGATTGTGTCTGGGTCAGATGACAAGACTGTGAGGATTTGGGACAGACAGTCTGGCAAGCAAATCCAAAGGTTGAAGGGCCACACTGACTGGGTCACATCCGTGGCATACTCTCCTGATAGCCAGGAGATTGTGTCTGGGTCATATGACAAGACTGTCAGGATTTGGCATAGGCATTCTGGCAGGGAAATCCAACGGTTGGAGGGTCACACTCACTGGGTCACATCAGTGGCATTCTCTCCTGATAGCCACCAGATTGTCTCTGGTCATATGACAAGACTGTGAGGATTTGGGATAGGCATGGCGGGGAGATGTTAATCCATAGGTTGGAAGGCCACACTGACTCAGTCACGTCGGTGGCATTCTCTCCTGGTAGCCACCAAATTGTGTCTGGGTCAGGTGATAACACTGTGAGGATTTGGGATAGGCAGTCTGGCAAGGAAATTCAAAGGTTAGAGGGCCACACTCACTGGGTCACATCAGTGGCATTCTCTCCTGATAGCAAGCAGATTGTGTCTGGGTCATATGACAATACTGTGATGATTTGGGATAGGCAGTCTGGCAAGGAAATCCAAAGGTTGGAGGGCCACACTCACTGGGTCACATCAGTGGCGTTCTCTCCTGATAACCACCAGATTATGTCTGGGTCATATGACAAGACTGTGAGGATTTGGGATAGGCAGTCTGGCAGGGAAATCCAAAGGTTGGAGGGTCATACTGAGTGGGTCACATCAGTGGCATTCTCTCCTGATAGCCAGCAGATTGTCTCTGCGTCATATGACAGGACTGTCAGGATTTGGGATAGGCAGTCTGGCAGGGAAATCCAACGGTTGGAGGGCCACACTGACTGGGTCACATCAGTGGCATTCTCTCCTGATAGCCAGCACATTGCTTCTGGGTCAGAAGACAAGACTGTGATGATTTGGGGTAGGCAATCTGGCCGGGAAGTCCAAAGGTTGGAGGGCCACACTGGGTTGGTGATATCAGTGGCATACTCTCCTGATAGCAAGCAGATTGTTTCTGGGTCATATGACAAGACTGTGAGGATTTGGGATGCGGAGTCTGGCACGGAAATCCAAAGGTTGGAGGGCCACACTCAGTGGGTAACATCACTAGCATTCTCTCCTAATAGTCAGCAGGTTGTATCTGGCTCAGGTGACAAGACTGTGAGGATTTGGGATATACAGTCTGGCAGGGAAACGCAAAGGTCAGAAGGCCACACTGACAGGGTCACATCAGTGGCATTCTCTCCTGATAGCCAACCGCTTGTCTCTGGGTCAGATGACCAAATTATGGCCATATGGGACAGGCCATCTGATATTCAAATTCATCTTGAAACAAATTCTGCCAACCGGTCCCTATATATACCCACAAAATATCCACTCTCATGGTGCATTGGCCAGGACTCTTGGTTAGTATCAGTCTCTGGTTCTGCACCTCTCCTGTGGCTCCCCAGCCATCTCCATCCTGGACTTTACACCTCCCCAACTTCTCTGATTATAAGTTGTAATGGCACCACCAAAGTGTCATTTACTAATTCTAAACTTGGGATCCACTGGGCTGATTGCTACACTCCTCAATTTAACTGACCCTTTAATGATTCATGAGCTGTGTTACTGTAATATGCTTATCCTTCTTTTACTGTAACCTTGGAGTAAAACTCTTTACTACAATTTGCATCAGGGGTTCTGGCTACTGATGTCTCGTTGTCTGAAAAACATTGTGGTCTGCCAAAGAAGTGTGTTTGGGGATCAAGACGAGGGATACTTGATGCTTGAGGACATGCCAGTCCCATTAAGCAAAACGGGTTGTTTTTATAATAAATGAGTATCGGGACCACCCTTATTTTAACAGCAGTTGATTGAACGGGCTCCATCCGTTCCTGAAGCCACATTTTCCATACTGCGCACTAATTTTTTTTTCAAAGATGCAGCAAGACAAATCATCTTGACTGGACACAAGATCCAAAGGTATCTAGCTTGGGGCCTTGGGCAAGTGGGGCCCAAATCGCGGTAAGATCTGACTGAATTATTGTCGTTTGCGAAATAGTTTGGACTTGTGAGAAATCACACACAAAACAAGTAAAATCCATAAGAACTCTAGCTTGCTCAGTTCTTCATCGTTTGCCTTCAATTTATGCGTGATTTATGCCAGAACATGTATCTAGGGCCCCATGTCCTTAGATATATGAATATCTGATTTTTTGTTGTTTTTATCTGCTGGGGGGTCTTTGAGATCATTTGAATTCTAGTCAAGGGGGTTCAAAAAATATAATTCATGACCAGACGTCGATTTTTTTTTCCCTGGGCTCTACCCTCGGACTAACTAACTATGTAATCATTCCCACGGCTATATATATAGTAAATCAAGATAAGATAAGACCCCACGCTATTCTCTACCGTTGCTTTGAGCTAGTACATGCATCGCAGGTCCATTTTTTAGTATGGTAATAGTGCAACACACTCCATATGGTACTGCACATGATGTCGATCCCATTAGTACTTAAATGGCCTTGAGTGACAGGAAACATACCCAAACAGTTTTGCAGCCTTTCCTCTGACATTCAACTACTGTCAGCGCTGTTTTTTTTTGGCCTCGGTGTAACGCCTCCGCCTATCCATAATCACCACTGACCGTATCCGGCGATACGGTCATCCTAGACGCTGCCAATAGACCAAATGGTCTATCTTATCATTCTATTTATTATTAATTATATCATAAATCCATTACTATAAGTATCGTACG
Organism: Rhodocollybia butyracea; assembly: GCA_015501585.1. Lineage (NCBI taxonomy): Eukaryota > Fungi > Basidiomycota > Agaricomycetes > Agaricales > Omphalotaceae > Rhodocollybia > Rhodocollybia butyracea. The sequence continues at coordinate 75,443 of JADNRY010000138.1, read as the reverse complement.
ATTACTTAAGAGTCTAGTTAGTCTTTTACACCGTCGTACACACAATAGTATCCTATTTGTCGTGTTCACTGCACTGTCCTTGAGTGGACATTTGAAGGCACCATTATTGGTGTCTTTGATCGTTGCATCCAAGCAACGACCATTCATCAAGCTGCATGGCAGTTTGACCTTATTGAGTACTCACCCAATATGGGTGTGAGGGATTATTATTCCTCACTTACACGATGGGCATCACGGATGCTCCAATGCAGAAATGGTTCATTGAGGATTACCCTTCAATATTATCAGGCAACTCACGAACAAGGGGATCGTTCTGGAGTATGCCAAATTAGAAGTGATGGTCAGAGCCGTCGCACGCATTGAGGACCACACGGCCCTCACTAACTATTATGTCTCATCTAGGAATAGAGATGACAAAAAATCATCAGAATACCCCGATGAATCAGATAGTGAGAACATTGGATATGTTCTTGAGCCTATTGAGGAGGACACCTCCTTAAAAATTGGAAAGGATAAACCTTCCGAATAAATTATTATTGGATTCAGATGCCCAGGTAATATGCCTTACCTGGGCATTGCTACTTATTCTCAAGTCGGATTCTCACTGAGAATCCCCCTCAAGCACTACTCGGAAACTCCTGAGTCTGCACGTTGAACATTCGGACATTTCCGAATCAAATCATGCTCTGGTGGTACGCCCCACTATCATTTGATTTGGATAAGTCCGAAAATCTGATGCGCCGCATCAATTAAATCCCGTACTTGATGCGGGATCATTCTATGTTAAACCAAATGAAAATGGTTTGGATGGTGATGATGTCATTACCATTTTCGATTCACATCCCTGATGTTAATCTGGTGGGGAGGGTGTAACGCCTCCACCTATCCATAATCACCACTGACTGTATCCGGCAATACGGTCATCCTAGACGCCGCCGATAGACCAAACGGTCTGTCTTATCATTCTATTTATTATTAATTATATAATAAATCTGTTACTACTATAAGTATCGTACAATTACTTAAGAGTCTAGTTAGTCTTTTACACTGTTGTACACACAATAGTATCCTATTTGTCGTGTTCACCGGTCTTCTTAAGGAGTGTGCCCATAGGGCGTGTTATATTCAGTGATGCCTTGGTGATTGTAATATCACAAATGCACTTGAAAGAGTCATTAAATTTCATCCGCGTTTGCTTTCTTGATGAGCGTCGTGATGGTTCCCCCTGATTTGGACCACCATTCAATGTAATATTAGATGCAGCAGCAGACTCTGGATTGATGCCCATCTCGTTGCTGGAGAGGATTACCGAAGTGTCTGAAGCAGTGATTTATGAGTTGACAAGGTTCATAAATAATAATTAACTAACCTTGTATGTTCACACCTGTTGAACATGGAATTGGCACCATTTCTCATGCGTCTCAGGTAGGTCTTTGTTCTCCTCAGTGAGATTAGGGGGCACCTCATACCGATTCGGGCTGAATGTGCCGAGGTGGCAGCAGTGCTTATACCATACATTAGCAAAAATTGCAATTCTGGTGCATGCGCCTGTAGCTACGCCCGTGAAACCGTGTTCTGCACAAGTACTATATGCTAAATGCTCCAGAAAGTGCCCAAAACAGGTCAATATATTGGGTGTCAATTTTTTTTTTGCAGACTGGTCAGTGGACTAACTAACCTACCCACCGTCGGGCGCTAAAATCTTTGGACCCCCTTGGCTTTGCTAATGCATAAATCCATGACAGCCTGTTGAAGGCAGTATAGATGAACTTGATTTGATTTGTGGCAGTGACAACGGAGCTGTTGGCTAGGAATTGAGGTACTTGACGGAAAAGTGGAGACACCAATAGCTTTCTCGACATAGGCAAGAGAAATGTCAGCGGCAAGGTCATAGGTGCAAGAAAGGCTGAACAGTGTTCTGTTGAAGTGTGAAGGATAGTTGCAAGTGTCCCAGACAAAAGTTGCGGTTGGTGTTTGCCAATCAATTCCATCAGGAAAGGTCTTATTTACTTAAGTCAACCTGAGCTGGCTTGAGTATGTATTCCAACCCCAGGTTGACTTGAGTCAACTTGAGTAAATATTCCAACCCCAGGTTAACTCAAGCTGACTTGGGTAGATGGCTTCAACTTAGGCCAATCAGGTCATTTAAGTTGATGAGTGAACTTGAGGATTCTGATCCAAACCCCAGGTTAACTCAAGTTGACTTGGGTAGATAGCTTTGACTCAGGCTACTCAAGTCTTGAGAATTCTGATGCTACTCAGGTCAGCTTGAATCACTTAAGTATAAACCTACAACTTAGGCAGACTTAGGCAAACTCTAGAGATGTCCATAAGTCCGGGTCAAGTATACTTGCGACCCGTGGCGCAAGTACTTGTGGCCTATAAGGCTTGACTTGTGACCCGTGGCTGACTCGTGGGAAACAGGTCACTGACTCACAAGTACTTGTGGATCTGTCTATTAAACAAGTAATTAGAGCTATAGTCACAAGTATTTACCATTATTTACTTGCATACATTGCTTGTACAGTGTATAATGCTATCAAAAACCTGTACTATCTTGCTACACTAATTTCATACTATGTTATGAAGTAAAAATGTACTGACAGTTAGGCTTTGTATTGTAGACAGCTCACGGCGAATGGGCGCTAAAATTAGCGCCCAATCGCCGTGAGCTGTCTACAACCTCAAACATGTGTGGCAGTACTTGTTAAGTACTACAATAAATATCCTATACTTTAAATTCGGTCGGGGCGCTTAAATTTGATTGGTAATAGTGACTAAGCAACTCTAGCCGCGTTTCGGCCGCTTTGCGGTTCCTGTGGACCGCCTGCGGCTGTGTAATTAATTGATACTTTTAAATCGCCGCTTCACCGGTTGTGGATACTGTAAATAGCTATGCGGTCTTAATACTACTATTGATCCTGTGTGAATCCATGAGGCTACCTCATGTTTTTCACTTCTTTGTTCTTTTCCCTCTGTTTGCAACTTACTGTCCCCAGTATGTTATTGCTTTCTGTGCCCTCTGTGCTTCCTGCTTTACTGATTTGTTTTTTTTTCTTAAAAAAGGACAGTACTTTGATTGACTGTGTTATATGTACATAGTATTTGCATTGAAGAATGTTTCTATATTCATTGTTTCTGATGTATAACTTTTCAAGGGACTCTCCACCTAACACTCCTCAAAGGCATAGGAATGCTGAGCGAGAGAGGGAACGAGAGGGCCGGATTCTGGGAAGTCCTGAGACCCGGCGTACTCCACAACCTCATCACATTGGCCCTCCTATTCCATTTCAACTGAATTTACCTCAAGGCCATGCTGCTGGCCCTGGACATGATCCCTTGCAAGATCCTCAACAACAAGACCCTTTTCAGATCATTGATTACAATGGTCAACCTTTAGCTTTAACGCAACAGACTGCTGCTGCAGTGCGGGGACTACCTCCTTTGGTTCCCCTTCAGTTGCGTCACCGTGGAAGAGGGGGACCAGTACCTAATCCACCCATGATGCCTCCACCTCAAGATTTAGCAGCTCAGAATCAGGTTGGTGCTTTATTCTACAAGTTTGATATTCTGTTCTGAATTTTTGATTCAATTTAGTATTTGAATCTACCTGCTCATTTACGTGCTCATGCTTTGGCAGTTCCTCCACATCCAGTAAGAGCTACACGAGGCCGAGGCCGTGGCCGGCGTGGCCATGGCCATGTACCTCAAGGCCATCAGAACCAAGACCCATTTGAGTATCACAGACAGGACGGCCAAGGCCAAATTCATAATGAGCAGGGTCAGCTCCAAAATGAGAATGAACATGTACCTCCACAGAATAATCATGGGCCTGAGCTTCAAAATCAGGGTCCAAATGATAATGATGGTCTCCCACCAGGAAATAATCAAGGGCCTGAGCATGAGAATTTTGACTGGGATTATTTCAATAATATGCAGGAGCATTTTATTCAGATGCAGCATATACAGAATGAGCAAATTCATCAGGGAGGTAATGATGACCCTCCTACTGATGATGAGCATGAGCCTGCACAAATTTCCCAAATTCCAATTGCCCTTCAGCCAGTGGTAGATGATCAAGTGTATAATCATTTCAACTTGGGAAAAATGGATGTAGAATGTCCATTTTGTCATGCTTTGCATTGGGCTGCTGAGAGACTCATTAAATCTTCCTTGAGAAACCCTAAGTTTGGCACATGCTGTAAATCAGGAAATGTGCAGCTGCCCAGGTTAGCAAAACCTCCTGTGGAGCTTGAAAAGCTATTTGATGGGAGGGATCATGATTCAAAACATTTTCTAGAGAATATCCGCAGTTACAATGCTGCATTTGCTTTTGTTTCAATTGGGCTAAATGTTCAGCCACATAATGATCCTGAGCTTCCTACAACTGGTCCTAGACAGTTTAAGATTAAAGGAGAACTATGGCATGCTATGGGCTCTTTATTGCCTGAAGTAGGGAAAAATCCTGTATATGCTCAGCTTTATATTGTGGCTCCAGAAACTGCTCTGCAACAGCGCCTGGCAAACAATGCACAGCATGGCAATGGTACAGGTCTACACCAACCAGTTATGCAAACCATATCAGATTGCTTAAGACGTAACAATCGGTGGATTGAGCTCTATCAATCTGCATATGAGCGAATTTCTCAACTTGAGCGAGAAAATCCTAACTCTTTACATAGTGCTCATGTGCGACTTCATTTCAACGGTCCTGCTGGAACAGGAAAAACATTTACTTATAATACACTATGTCATTTTCTCCGTGCAGAAAGTATGATTGTTCTATGTTGTGCTTCATCTGGGTTGGCAGCACTGTTGCTAAAAAAGGGGCGTACTGCACACTCCACATTCAAGATTCCAATTGAGCTTTATGATGGGAAAACTTGCCATGTGCCCAAGCAAGGTCTTCTTGCAGATTTGTTGCGTCAAACAAGTCTGATTATATGGGATGAAGTCCCAATGCAGGATCGTTTTTGCCAAGAGGCTGTTGATCTAACAATGCAGGATATCCGTGATAATAATGCACCTTTTGGTGGAGTTACTGTAGTGTTTGGTGGTGACTTTCAACAAATTCTGCCTGTGGTGCGAAAAGGTGGTCGAGAGCAAATTGTTGGTCAATGTATTCAGCGGTCCAGATTGTGGCGTGATATAGAAATCCTGCATTTGAAAGAAAATAAACGATTGGATAGTGGCACTGAAGAAGATAGAAATTATGCTAAATGGCTACTTGAAGTAGGCCATGGCAAGATAAATTCTCCCCATAGTCAAATTAAGCTGGATCCAAGTATGAAGTGTGGCCAAACAGTAGGTGACCTCATATCTGCAATTTATCCAGGATTGGATCATATTCAACCTCAGGCCAATCATGATAAATGGTTTCTTGAGCGTACCATTCTTTGCCCTAAAAATGATCAAGTTGATAGCCTCAATTTTAAATGTTTGACTACTATGCAAGGAGACATCAAAACATTTGATTCTGCGGACAAGGCAGTGGTTGAGGAAGCACCTGATGGGGAATCTCAATATCCAGTAGAATTTCTGAATAGTATTAATGGCTCAGGACTGCCCATTGCACATTTAAAATTGAAAATTGGAGCACCTATCATGATTTTGAGAAATCTGGATCCTACAGCTGGCCTTTGTAATGGTACTCGAGCTATTGTGATCCAATTTACAGGCCGAGTTTTACAAGTCAGAATTTTGGGTGGTGATCACGCAGGAGAAACTGCATTTATTCCACGCATAACACTCACCCCTTCTAATCTGGATTTGCCCTTCAAACTTGAAAGGCGCCAATTTCCTGTCCGTCTTGCATTTGCAATGTCTATCAATAAAGCTCAAGGACAATCAGTGAAGCAAGTGGGTCTCAATTTGCAGTCCTCAGTGTTTACACATGGCCAACTATATGTGGCTCTTTCACGTAGTACAACAAAGCAAGGAGTCAAGGCAATTTTTCCTGAGGGTAGGTTTATCCATTCCAATGTGCTGAATGGTTTCTAAATTTCTTACAGGTAATAATGACTGTTCAACTCAGAATATTGTCTATCCAGAGGTTCTATTGGACTGAGTAATAGATTAAATATCTCTATTTCAATATAATGTTGTTGTATCAACACTGCGTGCTTTTCCGTGACGTAGTCACGGGTCCTAAGCTTGTGATACTGTTAATTACTGTAAGTTTTGATCACCAATAAATAAATATATGAGTCAGGCAAGTCAACCGAAATTTCCCAAAGCCTGACTTGTGACCCGTGGGAAACGGGTCTTGGGATCTGCGAGTCAGATACTTGCGAGTTTTGTGGGATTTCTGTTAGGGAATCCGATGAGTGTCCAATCAGGCGGTCAGTCCTGGGATCCAACACAAGTAGTTAGTGCAGTTGAACAAGGTATTAGATACCTCGCAAACGCATGAGTACTACGGTACTACATGCAAGCTTATATACTGTACATACTGTATAGTATTGCTAATACGATGAGTAAGTACATGGACATATGAACATACTGATCTGGCTAACTAATCTCCGGAGTTGCCACATCGGCAATATACAACAAGTTTTCCCACGGATCTTACCTGTGAGTACCTGTCAAGACTTGGACTCGTGGACATCTCTAGCAAACTCAAGCTTATCTCAAGCCAGTAGAGTATTCAGTGTAAGGAACCAATTTTTACTATTTGTATACTATACTACTTCAAACAAACACGCAGAAATCTACTGTGTTTATACTCTACTACTATAGACTGGTGATATGCCCCAAGACTTTTTGAGTCTAAAACTAGACTTAAAGCCCACTACTGGATAGTCCTTGCATGATACGTAGTGTTCATATCACTTGGAGACCTTCTCCCAGTGCTGTGTTCACTGAAACCCAAATTGGACACGCTCGTACAATGCCTGTATTGCCAACCGCTTCACGCGCACGACGGCCTAACATTGATCTCAAACCATCAGCCATTTCGGCTCATACTCTGAATTTGATATAATTGATTTACTTGAAACTACCTCACCAGGAGGCCGTTTTCTATGAAACCTTCGATGTTGCGGACCGTTTGGACGATTCTTACATCGTTTCACTAGTTAGCACTCGATTACAAGCTTTCCCTTCCATAGGAAATGCTTACTCAGAATGATAATACCTTACTAAGGGTATAAAACTTAGAACATGCAAAAGGGCAATCTGGGGCAAGAAATAAAATGTACCAGAGACCCTGAAGCACTAGAACGAACGAAAGCAGTGCATAGGCATCCGACGGCATCGAAATACCGGTATCCAGGGTACTTCTCCGGTCCCAGAACATGGTTACATCAGTTGTTGGGATAAATGCCTCATTTTCAAATAATTGCATAGCATGATGATACAGGAGTCCCCCGACCATAGAGACGAGATTTGAGTAGGTACTAGGAGGAGACATACCTATATTTCTATAGATATGCTCATACTTCAATGCCCAACAATCAGAGACCTTAGAAAATTTATGAACCCTTGAAACGAGTTTATACAAGTTGGAAATACGGTACAACGTCCCGATACCGGGTGGTTTTCCGATGCTCCAGCATAGAACTGAGATCTGTCCCCTTGGAGCAGTATTTCAAAGATTAGAATGAAACTTGATGTTGCAGGGCTTAGATGACAATTATCGAAGCGAGAATAGCTGAGATACATCGTTCTTCAAGTCCTCCCTCACTTATAGAACCTGTGAACTACTGGTTCACACTTACTTACAGTCATAAGTCACTGTAAGTACTGACAATCAAGAATAAATGAAAAAGAACATACCAAGAACTTGAGATTGAACATCTATGATCCGAAATGGAACTGAATAGAGTGAAACGGCCTCATGGGGCGGTCTGTGTTCACCGTTTCCGGGTCTGATGTAAAATTTCACAATAGAATTGACCATATGATGCCATACAGCCTCGTATGCAGAGCACATGCTCCCCTTACCAATACTCTTGGCTTCCTTGGGTATATAATCAAGGGGAGACCTCCAGAAAGAGCAGGCATCCCTCCCCCCCCAGGTTAACAAGCTTGCTGTCAAGCTTGTAGTAATAGGGTGCTTCTGGCAGAAGAAAGAACAGAATTATTCAGAGTGCTTTTGCTTCTGACAGAACTTGAATGAACTTGGATTGCATTTGAACAGACAAAGAAAGAGACCTTGCACTTGTTGTTGTTGTTGTTGATTGATTGAAAGTTAAAGTCCCAGTCTTGTCTTGTTTGAAAGTTTTGAAGTCCAGAGTCTTGTTTTGAAAGGAATAGTTAAAGTACAAAGAGAACCCCAGAGACTATAGAGCATTTTGTGCAATAGAGTCCATTGATCAATCTTGAATTACCCCAGAACTCAAAAGTCTGATTGTGTGTTTGTGTTGGTGTTGTTTTGCCTTCGGCCCACATACCCATAGTTAGCCCTATCACTGGGAACTTGTAATAATAAGATGCTTTTGTGGTGTGCACACCTGAGAGGAGAGCACAGTGCTTAAAGTAGTAAAAAGTTCCTAACTGTGGAATGAAATAAAGGAGAAACAGTCACTCAAGGTGGCAGGAGTAATCCTAAACCCAAGGTAAATTGAAGGAGATGTGAAGAATACTGTATCTCGTGGTGCGGCGTTTGGGCGCTAATTTAAGCGCCTTGCGCCGTTAGCTGTCTACAATCAAAACAAGTTTTGCTACTACTAAGTACTAATACTATACTACAAACATTGTTCATTGTAATTTACTTACAATTTTACTAGGTCTTTGTACTAATACTTGTGAATGGTGTCGACACAAGTGCCATTTAAGCGCCTTGGCCATCACCCAGATTAGGAAGTTCTTTCCTAGTTATGCGCAAAGTACTTACTCTGTAACTAGGAAAGAACTTCCTAATCCGGGTGATGGCCAAGGCGCCTAATTGTAGTCTGCTTTTTACGATAGTTATAAGATGTTAGAAACATTGTACACTTCTACAATACTTGTGCAAAGTTTGTACAAAAGTTTTGTGCAAAGTTTGTATTTGTACGAAAACAATAATTATAAGATAGTTACAAACATTGTACACTTATATGATACTTGGGCAAAGTTTGGGCAAAGTTTATACAAAAGTCTGTATGATGTTTGTACAGTGTTGGTCTGGGCAGGCATGTTGATACTTGCCACTGGGCAGTGAGCATCAACTGTCAAGACTCACACTCATGTGATGATGGACTTCTGATTGTCAGCGCACAGTGTTTACGTGGCATTTCCCAGGCAACACTTTTACTTTTGCTCTCTCACCATGCTCCCGCTCAGCCTGTCGACACCAGTTTCTCACTAACGCTTTGCAGTAAGCTAGTCTATTCTGCTCTTTCCTCATACCATTGACTTCTTTGGTAATATTGAAACTATTGAAATAAAAGAGAGTTCTCAGCGACAGTGGTAGATAGTGTTGGGGAGGGCCGGGTCAGTGACCCTTGACCCGACCCGACCCGACCCGACCATTCTAGAGGGTCAAAGAGGGTCAAGGGCCGGGGTCAGGATTTTGCTCGCCCCTGGCCCTGGGTCTTGACCTTGGGCCAGAGGTGAATTAGCGCCAAGTTAGCGCTGATACAAACCCAGTGACATCATTCAATTTTCAAGAAATCGAATGATGTAATGAACAATTCACTAAGCTCGCTGGTAGGAACCAGCCGTTTCCTTTACTGAATTCAAAATTGGTAGACAGTATTAGCAGTACACACTGATGTAAGCAGTAACTAAAACTATCAAGACGCTGTAGAAACACTGTGTAACGAAGGTACTGAATCAGTGTCTACAGACTCTACACTCGAGCAGCACAAAAAAGCAAAGGGGCGACAAATAAAGTAACCAAACTGAGCTCTAGCCAACTGGATTTTGCGGTGATATCTACAGCTTATCAGCAGATTGGATGTTAGTCATTAATAGAAAGCTTACTTTTGAGTGTACTTTGGAATATGATGTTCCCTCTCCTGCATATCTACATTGCACTGAATGAGAGTATTTTGAGCATGTGCGGTGCAGTGCATAACAGCTCCCAAGCTATTAAGTATAACGCCAGTGCTGTTGGAGTCACTGGTAATCGCCTACAGGTCACAGTTTTCAGTTGAGCAAAGACTGAGGTGCATATGGCTTACTTTGTGTGTAATCTCAGTTTCTGCATCCTGGATATAAGTACCACAGTCTTGTCCAGAAGGACTTGCCCAGCCTTTGGTAGTAACAGAGTACATGGCAGTAGGAACGAAGTTCAGCGTAAATTTTTTTCAGGCAGGCCAGAATCAAAATTGGAGTTTCAAGTTTCGGATCTACCTCTACTCGAGTCACCATGGCCAACCCCCGGGAACGAGACAAACCAGATCCAAAACTCATTATCAATGACTCCTTGCGTCGCTGTACAGCAACACAACGAGCAGCACTAGCCGATGAGGGTGAACCTAATTCATCAGTGAATACAACGAAACAAAAACCTGGGCCTGAAAAAGCCTCGACGCAACCTACAAAAAAGCGAGCCAAGAATGGCGGGTCTGACTCTGAATCATTGCAAGAGCATGAGGATCTCCACGAAAAAGGTATGTAATTAACTTGTGCATTGTATCAATTTTTCTTGAAATTAACCACCAGAAATCATTGAACTTGACATGAATGAGTGAGATGAAGATGGAATGCTACTCAATGTCCAGGTTACCAATATTAGCCAGGAGATACCTGAAAGTAACACAGAGAGTACACACGATGTTTCTGCTTTCATCGATAATTGTCGGAAAGGGGCAAGAAGAACGGTGGAAGTGTTAAGCTAGTGGATTGTATTCTTTGCAAGTGAGCTAAAACATTACTCCACATAGCTTATGATCATAACCCATGCTTAAATTTATTGTAGGCGATTCTCTCCAACATCAGACCCAACACTCACCGACCATAGTACAACGATACGCAAGCATATTCAGAGGGATCTGCAGCATAAGGTGCATTAGTAATCATATTCTGACTATCTGGGTAGAGTTCTCACATGAATCTGACACTAGAATGCATACTATGAGTGGTGTAAGAAGAATAACTTCATATCAAAGCTCCTGGCAGACCGAAAGTCTCAACAAGAAGCAGCAGAAGCTGGAAAAAGCCAAAGTACTCTTGATGCCGCAGTCATTCCTCTAGAAAAGCGAACCCCATACTCTCAGCACCGTATGAATGAGGCTATTTGGACCTTTATTGTTGATACAAACCAGGTCCGTGTTCGAAGTTTTCATCTACAGAACATAGCTTATTATACTCACCATTTCAAAGGCCTTGAGTGTCATTGAACGTCCAAGTTTTCGGAATATGATTGATGTTGTGTCTTCAGCTAAAGAGGTCATCACACTTCCAGATCATAAAGTGACCCGTGCTGGAATAATGCGAATGTTCTTCAAAAGGATGGGACAGCTGAAAAAGCTATTTGCTGTGAGTTCAATGTTATAAAATAATTGAATTCAATATATTCACAGTGTAGTAAAAAACTCCAGGAAAAGTTCATCTCACTTGCGACGCATGGCAAGCCAGCAACACCGATTCATATCTAGCCATTACAGCTCACTGGATTGATGTTGACGGGACTGCTTCTTGGAAGTTGAGAGCTGCTGTAATTGGATTCGTCCGCTTAAATGGTGGTCACTCCGGTGAGCATATGGGGCAAAGCTTTATTTAAGGTAATTGTGAGGGCTGGGATCGAAGAGAAGGTAATTTGACACTGCCACTGCCAAATTTCTCCTTTAATGCTCATCTCGTCCAAGCTCGGGTTTGTTACTTGCGATAACGCTGCTCCTAACCTCACTATGCTTGAGGAGCTGGCTGTTCGAATCGAGGAGAAAACCGGCAATCCTTGGGATGCATTAAAAACTATGGTCCGGTAAGTGATTATCACCGTCAGTGTTTGTTGCTCCAAATGATGTTTCACACCTAGCTGCCTGGCGCACACGATTAATCTTGGGGCTCAGTCAATGATCAAGACACAGAGCAAGGCCGCACACTACTCTGTCCATGATACTGATGACACCATTGAGCTTGACTCTAAAGATGTGGTGGGAAAAATTTGGGCAATTGCGGTGAAGGTACGTTGCTAACCCCTATTTTTTTCTCTGATACAATAACATTTTTATCGTAGGTCAAATCATCAAGCCAGTGGAAGGAGTTATTCTTACGAATTCAACAAGCGCTAGACGCCACCAAGACACCCTTAATGATGATTCTCGATATGAAGGTTCGGTGGTCATCAACCTTTAATATGATTTACCGTGCCACCCAGCTTCACAAGGTGATTATATTTCTCAATTCTAACAGTAGCTCACCATGATTTTAGGCCGTCGAAATGTTTGTTTCAAAGTTGATTGCTACCGAGCCAGCAGCAGCCAAGAAAGCTAAGCTTGAGAGACTTCGAATGGATAACGAATGCTGGGAGAATTTGTCGGAGTTTGCGAGTCTCCTGGAGGTGTGTATTTCCTCTATCCCAGCTACCAATGTTTATAGTCTTATAGTTCGCCGATGATGCGCAACAATCATTTTCTTCAGATCGCTATCCATCCCTCTACCTCGCAATTCCAGCCTTGGAAGCCTTGTATACAGCTTGGTTTGACCGCCGGGATGATGATGCGTATTCCGCCTATGAACCTGCGCTCACCGCCGCAATCAATGTCATTGAAAAGTACTATAATAAGACCAGTGATTCCGAGGCGTATGTGATATCGACAGGTTTGTTGTTCTTTTTAGTTCTATATTTGTCACTGTTGATTCATATATTTCTTGTGTAGTTCTCAACCCTACAGCAAAGCGTAAACACTTTGAGGAAAACTGGGATAATAATATGATTGCTGAAGTGAACATGTTTGTCGAAGATGTGGTGAGTCATATCTGCTAAAATGCTTGTGTTTTGTCGAGCTAACTGTTTGCAAACTTGAGTTCAAGAAACACTATGTTAAGATTCACGGCAGTACCAGTCAGCCACCCGAAGTGTTGGCAGTGAAGATGAGTACAAAGACCAAGCGGCTCTTCACTGATAAGCATTGTCGGGGTGAAACATCAACTTTAACCCCTCCTTCAAACATTGAAGCATGGCATGCGGACTATAACAAGTTCATGGGCTGTGGTCCTGAAGCGTTACCAGCTGACATGTCAATCATTACTTGGTGGGCGGTAAGTGTTGTCATCACACTTTTTCTTTTGTTATGCTCAAATGATAGTTAAATATAGATTAACTCGCAACGTCTTGGTCCATCTGGACTGCAATTGCTTTGGATTATCTTGGTATTATGGCTAGCTCTGTTTCAAGTGAGCGATGCTTCTCAGCTGGGGGGCTTGTTCTTACAAAGCTTCAGAACCGACTTCAAGGTGATATCACGGAAGCGATACAAGTAATTAAGTCAACGTTGCGGGATACTGTAGAGTTTCAAGAGCAAGGGCCTAGTCTTGCGACTGAGGATCAGATTGGCAGGGAGGAATTGGAGGAGGATGTAATTATGACAGAAGTTTCAGCTACTTCAGAGGGCCAGGACTGGGTCATTGAACTAGATGATGACTGTTTCGAAGAGAGCCAATAAATTTTTTTTCCTTTTTTGGGCTTGACCCTGGGCCAGACCACTGACCCGACCCGACCTGACCCGACCCTGGCCCTCATAGGGGGGCCAGGGTCAGGATTCTGGCAGACCCTGACCCTCGCTGACCCGACCCAACCCTAGGGCCTCTGGCCCGACCCGGCCCTCCCCAACACTAGTGGTAGAACAATGCTGTATTATGTACCTATTGAAATAAAAGAGAGTTCCAGGTACATAGTCAGTAATAAGTACAAGAAATAAAGAATGTGAGTACTAACCTCAGCAACAGTGGCAGAACGATGCTGAGGTGTCAATATGTATGTATAGAATTAAAAGAATGTGTCACGTGTGACATATGTAAAGGTCAATATAAAAAACCAGGAAGCTTCCTGGTTTTTGCGCTTGCGTTACAGCATGAATCCATGAACGTATAGATGACATAACAAGATAAGATCATCAACTTTTAACACTCCCACTTGGGTGTGGCTTCATACCTAGCATGCGCACAAATGCCAAGTGCTTCTCACCATATAATCCCTTTGTAAATCCATCAGTAGCTTGTTGAGCAGTTGGATCATAGTCCAGATCAATCTGGCCATCAGAGATTGCAAAACAAATAAAGTGGTGACAAAGTTGAATGTGCTTTGTACAGGGATGATCAGCAGGGTTCTTGGAAAGAGCAATAGATGACATATTATCACCCAACAAGCGAGTAGGCTTGGTTTGCTGAAAACCTAGCTGTTCAAGGAGTTGACAAAGCCAAATAGCTTCCTGTGCTGTACAAGTAAGAGCCATGTACTCAGCTTTGGTAGAAGAGAGTGCTGGGGAGGTGGTACGATCATGCCGACTTGCCAAGGCTTGGATCACCTTTGGATCATCATGGCCATTAGCCTGGCATCTCTCCGATTCCTTTCCAATACTTATATCTTCATCTTATCTCTCACATCTTATCTTTGTCCGATACCGGAAGGTCTTGGACTCATTCAGACTATCACATCATTGGTCTTTATTATCTTATGACTCTATTACCTTCCTGAATCATTCATTACTATTGTCTTATATTGATATTACTTTGGTCTCCTGAACTTGTCCCCGACTATTGCTTTTCCATTAGTATATAAGTAGTGGTACTTTGTACAGTAGACCTCAGTTTAAATATCATCTTGGATAACCAAGGCACTCTGTCCAACTAAGTTCCGTCTTAGTACTCTCTTGTCTTTATACTCTTCGGCCCTTCATAGGCCAAATCTATCTTGGTCTCTCTCTCGGGACTGCTCGGCATGACGAGGGTCTAGCTAATAGCTATACCGCACGTCCCACTCTCTTTATTATCTCTGATATTGGTCTGAGGCTAACTTCGTTGATATATCCCTCTCAGGCCCTCCAGTCTTGCACAATCTTAACAGGAGGTTTGAAGTTTGCTGCTCCAACTAATACATCAGGAAAAGTGGTTTTTGCCTAGGTAACCCCAGAGTGGCCTAAAGCAAACTAGGTGACCTATGAATCCTATGGCATCCTAGGAATTTAGGCTTGTCCCTTGCCAGTCAAAGCTCTTGAGGATTCCCCTGGGTATCCTAGAGTATCCTAGGAAGCCCCAGAGAAACTCCAGGACAACTTTGGGAACACCTGGGCAAACCTGGGTAGACCTAGGCTTGCCCTGGGTTTGCCTAGGATACCCTAGGGAATCCTCAAGAGCCTTGACTGGCAAGGGACAAGCCCAAATTCCTAGGATGCCATAGGATTCATAGGTCACCTAGTTTGCTTTAGGCCACTTTGGGGTCACCTAGGCAAAAACTGCTTTTCCTGATGTAGCAGCTCCACACATGAGGAAAACATATCCACTAGTGGATCATCGAGTATCCACATCACCAGCCCAATCTGAATCAGAGTATCCAAGGATAAGAGAGATGAGTTCATCTATGATTGTGCCATCATACTCAATAACCCAGTCTTTGGTACCACCCAAGTAGCAAAGACAGTGCAGAGCTTCATTTAAATGAATCTCACCTGGATTTGAGCAGTAGCAGCTCAAAATACCTACAGCAAAGGCAATATCCGGGCGTGAAGCAAGCATGGCATACATGAGAGTACCAATGAGAGCCTGGTATAGCGCGAGTCTGTCAGCCATAGCCTCTTTCTTGGCGTCTGTGGATGGGGAATCAGCTTTAGAAAGCTTAACTCCAGATGATAAGGGGGTGCGACGGGTAATGCCATCATCACAGTGGAAACGTTTGAGTGATTCCTCAATGTATCTGGTCTGAGAGAGCCGAAGGACACACTTTTCTTGGTCATAGTCAATGGCAATGCCAAGCAACTGTGAGATAACACCAAGATCCTTGATCTTAAGCATTGGCCAATCTGGTGCTTGATGTCCTGCATGAATTTGAGATCATTGCATAAAATCCCAATATCATCAATGTAAACAGCAATAAAGCAGATGGACTTGCCATGTTGGAGGACATAAATGCAGTAGTCAGCATGGATACAATGGAAGCCAAGTTTCTTGAGCTCTGCATCAAGAAGTTTGTTCCAGACATGGGAGGCCTGCTTGAGGCCATAGATAGAGTGGCAGAGACGAACAATTTTACCAGAATGTTCACTAATGCCGTTCGGGAGGTGCATATAGAGCTCTTCTTCCAACTCACCATTGAGAAATGCGGTATCAACATTGAGATGGTGGAAGTGAAGGCCTAGACACATGGCAAGGGCGCAAAGGACATGAATGGAGGTAAGTTTGAGCACAGGGGAAAATACCTTGTCAAAGTCTAAACCAGGCATCTGGGAGAAACCTCGAGCAACTAAGCATGCCTTGTACCGCTCAATGGTCCCGTCAGGGAGGCGCTTAATCTTAAAGACAAGCTTGGAGCTAATAGCATGGCGACCTTTAGGCAAATTGTCAATAAACTTGAAAGTTCCCATATCAATGAGAGACTTGAGCTCTTTGTCTACAGCTTTCAGCCAAGAGGCAGAGTCAGGACCACGGAGTGCTTCCTGCAGAGTGCGGGGCTCTGAGGCTCCCTGAGCATGGACAGTGGCCATTAAGGCCATGGCAACACCTTCTGCAACATCTGGTCTATCGCCTGGTGCAGCTTCTGGAGGATCTGGTGCAATGTCAGGTTCTTCACGGAAGCAGGCAGGTAGGCGACGAGCACGTGGACCATCTACTTCTGGAACAGGCCCAAGAAGTTCAAGTTCTGTACAACGATGGCAAGCAGGTGGAGCCGGTGGAGGGTCATTGGGAGGAGGAAGATCAGGGGAGTATGGGTGAGAGTCACTGACATTATCCTCAGAATCAACCTCAGAAGATGGAGCAGGAGGATGCGGAACCGCTGGAGTCACAGGCGGAGAGTTATCTTCCCACACATCTCCCACTCGAGAAAAGCCGGGTAGGCCATCTCCAGGCACCTCACCATTGTAAAGGATCTGCGAAAGATCCAGAATGGGTAAAGGCAGGCCAGGAGGGTGAGGGCATTCATCAAAAATGAGGTCTCATGAAACAAAGGTTTTTTGCTTCTTTGGATCCCACAGAAGGTAACCCTTGGTGTGCTCTTTGTAACCAAGAAAGATGCACTTACGAGTTTTAAAGTCAAGCTTTGTATGCTTTGATTTGGGGATGTGAGCATAAGCGGGACAGCCAAAAGGTTTGAGTTCCTTGAGTGAAGGCTTTACGCCAGACCAAGCTTCCTGTGGAGTAGAATTAGGAAGCCGTGAGGTAGGTGAGCGGTTAATGAGATAGATGGCAATAATGATGGTGAAGACCCAAAACCCAGCAGTAAATTTAGCATCATGCATCATGCATCTGGCATGCTCAACAATAGTGCGGTTGAGGCATTCAGCAACACCATTCTGCTGTGGGGTGTGAGGGACTGTGGTCTCATGGATAATACCAAAGTTACAGAAATAATCCTCAAACTGATCAGAGGTATATTCTCCACCATTATCTGTACAAAGAACCTTGAGCTTAAGCCCAGGCTTGAGCTCTACCATAGCCTTCCACTCGCGGAAGCATTGGTATGCCTCCAATTTGTGATGGAGGAAATAGACCCAGCAGTGGTGGGTGTTATCATCTATGAAGGTGATGAAATACCTATAGCCACCATTGATAGAGTTGGGTAATGGACTGCAAACATTGGAGTGAACTAAATCTAGTTTCTGATGGGCCCTTTTATTGGATGATGGAACGGAAATACATGCTGTTTACCAGCTGTACATGACTTGCAGAACTCTATTTGACCTCCCACTTCATCAATGCCTGTTACCATGCCTTTTGCAATCAGACATTTTATGTTGTCTTGACCAAGATGACCTAGGCAGCGGTGAGCATGATTAATGTTGATATAGCAGGATGTGGTAGCGAGATTTGCGTACTCTTGGGATTTCAGTGGACGGGCGTGAAGAAGGTAAAGACCTCCTTTGGTCTTGCAACCAGACGCAACACACTGGCCACAGCTTCGAGCTTTGACAAAGCACTCCTCTCCATCAAAGAGAATGGTGTGTTTGCGCTTGTCAGTGAGCTGAGAGACAGAAATCAGAGTGGCGGCAAGATCCGGGACGTGTAGCTTATTGGGTAGAAAACCAGTGATGATTCCATCCAGCGTATCCATGAGGTACTGAAGAGTACCCTTACCAACAGCGTAAATGGTAGACGCATCTCCAAGATGAATGGGGACAGGTTTGTTGAGTTTAGTGTACGAACTGTCTTCAAACCAGTCACGACGTGGACTTAGGTGGCAAGAGCACCCAGAGTCAATGTAACTCTGGTCGTTGCTTGTCCTGGCAAGGAAGGTGGCAACATCAGTGGAGATAAAGACATGGACAGAATTGGAACTTGAATGACAGACGGAGGGAAATTCTGAGTAGGTGAAGTGATGTTTGCACTGACCTCCTCATCCGATGAGCTATTGCTATCAGAGTGTTGGGCGGCAGCGGCAGTAGGCTTCCTACTAGATCTCCCACTGCTTCTAGGAGTGGATGCAGTGCGGCGGGATGCTTCCTCATCTCGCTTCTTGTGGTTACAGTCTTCGACAAGGTGAGGACCTTTGTGACAGTAGGAACAGAGCAGACGTTTCTTGGGTTTCTTCTTTGGTTTAGATTTCCCTCTAACAGCGGCAGCGTTAGCCACCTCGGAAGAATCATCACCAGAAGTGAGACATCAATACTCCGCAATGAGGCGGGAGGTGACAAAAGAAGAGGTGAGCTTGTTTGTTTCAGTAACGGCAGCAAGAGTGACAATGGTAAATGTCTCCCAAGTGTTAGGAGAGTCATCAACAGTACAAGGAAGAGAAGTGAGCATAAGTTCTGCAAGGAACTGGTCTCCAAAAGCGTCAGTGTCAGAGAGCTTCTTGTTCTCAAGAGCATAGAAGTTAATGTGATCCTGCATGTTATCACCATGTTCATACCATTTATCCATCATACCATGCTTGATATAGAAGGCTTCAAGACCAGCGGAGGTGCCAGCATGAGCTTCCTTAAGCTTAGTCCAGATGTCCTTGCATCAGGAAAAGTCATATGAACTCAATGCAACTTGAGCAAAGGTTGAACCATTTTCTTTGGCTCAAGTCGGCTTAAGCTGACTTGAGCTGACTTGAGTTGACCTGGAGCCAACTTGGGACCAACTTCATCAACTTGAGATTGGTGAGGTTTGTGAAGTTGGTCCCAAGTTGGCTCCAGGTCAACTCAAGTCAGCTCAAGTTGTGTTGAGTTCATATGACTTTTCCTGATGTGGCAGATGTGAGCTTTTCAATGAGAAGAAGCTGTTCCGGCGCAAGGTGCTCTTTGACGATCCCAATAGCCTTGTCATTATGAGTAATTGATTCCTTGTAGGATCGCGTATCCTCCCTGTGATCTTGTCTAACAGCAGCCTGGTCAACGGCAGAGGTGTCATTAGGCAATGGACGAGGATCGGAAGGTTTAGGATAGACAGACATCTCTTCACTGCAGAATCTCCAGACCATAGCCCTCTGGAGCTTGCCAGAAATAGGGCCAACCCATTGAGAATAGGTCCCGTAGGTAAGGGTAGGGATTTGAATAGAATCTGATGATGTGGCAGATGTAGGGGACATTTGGACAAATGTATGGGATGTGTAGGTGTATGAACGAGTGTGAGAGAGTGAAATGAGTGGGTTCCAAGGTCTTGTGCGCAGTAGAGAAGCTTCGTTAATTCAGTACAGGCTACCGGGGCCCATCACCTATTGAACATCAGGAAAACTGCCTACACCAAATATTTGATAATTGCAACAAATTTTTCAAAAATTCTTGGAAATTTTCAAAATTATCTAGATTACCCTCATTTCGTAGATTTGAAAAATAACACAGTCCCCTTGCAAACTTGGGTAATTTTTCATAGGTTTTTGTGCCTTTTTCAAATATTAGAGAACACTATCAGAATTTATCGAGACTTTCTCAAGGCTTCACAAAAGTTCAAGCATATTATAATTTCATTTTCAATGATTCTTCTACATTTACAACATTCATCTCAACTTTTCACCCAATTCATAACAGTCTAAAATGATTCTCATTAAAGCAATCCTAAGTAACAAGTCACATGGAAATGAGCGCAACTTCTCATTAAAGCAATCCTAAGTAACAAGTCACATGGAAATGAGCGCAACACTACTAAACAAATACATAAAGCAAGGATGCTAGTAGCAAGGAATTAATGAAGGTAGTACCGTAGTACTTAGGCGAGGTGGTGATAGTAGTGAGGCAAAGTAGTGGTAGTGGTAATGAGGTAGTAAGGTGAAGTAGGGTAGTAAGGTGCAGTGGTAGCGAGGCGAAGTAGTAGGCATTGGATGTATGTGACAGTGCGTGCATAAATCTGAAAGCTTGTCAGTTTATACAATACATAATAGATGTATAAATACAGTCACGCACCAAACAGTTCATTTGGAACTCAGTTATTGATAAATAGAGGATAGGTCAACAGAGCATACCTATGTGAAGAGTCAGTAATTGTCATAACCAACAAGTGAAACATACCTAGAAACGAACTACAGCCAGATAGTCAAATGAAAGAGAGAAAACATTGGACAGTGACTGTTGAGAGGGAGAGAACATTGAGTGATGGCGAGAGGCAGAAGGCAATGCGAGAAGCTAAAGGTGAGAATCCGGTGAGAATCACTGTCGAGAAGCAAGTTACAAATGAGTGCCGAGAGCTTTTTCAACATGGTTATCACGAGATCTTGAGGGCAGGATCCGGCTGGCTCCGGCATAACCTTATTTTCGACAACAAAAGAGCCACGTCACCTGTCATGTACGGAACTGTGTTGATTTCTTCCTCGCTTTCTTCTTTCTTCCTCTCTGCTGCTGCTGCCATTCAAGCTTGGCTTGTGCTTCATCATGGATTTTACTTACTGCAATGTGATTTCAGTTGTTATTAGTAATATTTCATCTCGCATAGAGCATATTCTGAGTGTGTTTGTCTTATTATGTCACGGCGGCAGTGATCAAAGACAACCACAAGCTTTTCACACATCTCTGGGTTACATGATACCCTGTCTGTAATTTTTCAAGAATTTTGCAAAGGCTGGAAAGCCTATCAATAACTTGTCAAAATTTGTCAAAAGCTGAATTCTATGTATTTTACCTTACATGAATTATCAAAGTTGTTCAAACTCATAGAATTATTCAAATTTTATGTAAACTTAGTAGACTTTTTGATATTTTCAAGATCTTTTTTGAAATTATGACATATTTTGTGGAGGCATTTTTCCTGATGGGAATCTTACTAGGATTTTTAATCTTTTGAGAATCTTTGTGAAAATTATTGAATATTTCGGGTGGGCGGTTTTCCTGATGAAACTATTGAAATAAAAGAGAGTTCTAGGTACATAGTCAGTAATAAGTA
Source organism: Rhodocollybia butyracea (assembly GCA_015501585.1). Classification (NCBI taxonomy): domain Eukaryota; kingdom Fungi; phylum Basidiomycota; class Agaricomycetes; order Agaricales; family Omphalotaceae; genus Rhodocollybia; species Rhodocollybia butyracea. The sequence continues at coordinate 54,068 of JADNRY010000138.1, read as the reverse complement.
CATGTAACGCCTCCGCCTCTCCATAATCACCACTGACTGTATCCGGCGATACGGTCATCCTAGACGCCGCCGATAGACCAAACGGTCTATCTTATCATTCTATTTATTATTAATTATATAATAAATCCGTTACTATAAGTATCGTACAATTACTTAAGAGTCTAGTTAGTCTTTTACACCGTCGTACACACAATAGTACCCTATTTGTCGTGTTCACCGGTGTTCTTAAGGACTTTGCCCATAGGGCGCGTTATACTTTTTTGAACATCAAAAAATTACTATTGTGTGAATAACACAAAGCTATTAGTTTAACAAGCTAAAAACAGTTATACTACCAAGTATAACAACCATTATTCCAACTCGCTACACAATCTATACAAACCCGCTCCATTTTTCCTTCCGCTATATCATTCACTGTCCCTATGACCTCTCAAAATCAATCAGAGAAGTCATATCAGAGTGTGCGCGATCACGCACCTTCCATTCGTGGTGACGTGTCACCACACTCAATCTATTCAGTTGCATCAGCAACTCATTCTGTACATGCATCTGAAGGACGGCACTACAGGCAGGACAAGAGTCCACCGAATGAACAGTCTATGACTATTCGTAAGAAACAGCCAACCCGAGAGGGTTTAAGTGAGATTTCTTCTGCGCTACGAGATGTAGCGGCATCACTCGACAAGAGTATGCAAGTACTCAATCGTATTCTCAATATAACTGAGAAATGGGATGCATCTAGCATCCGATCTAATGAAGAAAGATCTTCTTCATCGAGAAACAGCAATAGAATCACTATTGCTGCACCCACACCGAGACGGCCTGCCATCACACCACTGGTATTGCACAACGCAACACCATATATTCATACCGAGGCAAACAACTCGGTACGCCAATGGCGTGAGACTGTGCCCAAGGCACCGTCAGTCCAACAATCACTGTTGGACGAACAGTATTCACAAGGGATGACCAAGTCACCCCGTCATGTTCCTGTATTCCGACAGGAATACGCACCAGTGTCAGTAACTATACCGACACCCATCTACACATCCCACATGAGACAGAGTCCCAATGCGGAGGCAGCGTCTCTGACACTCTAAAACTATGTTAATCTTCACAAAATCATATTTTATCTCTGATATATACCCAAGAATGGACTATTTCTTTCCCGTGTGTACCATATATATGTCGTAGGTATCCGGCGCAGTGGGGACTCGGAGACGTGAGGCTCCCTCAGGAGATTGGAGGTACAAGTGCTCTATTGCTCTATATACTACTTGGCCTTTGGACCAGGCCTTATATACTACAGTACGGGTACTCTACAAGGTATCTACCGGGTCTGTAAGTGTTAGTAAGTAGCTTGGTAAGTACATCAGTAAGCTATATCGGAAGAGTATCAGTGCCGGATTGACATGATGTCATCATCGGCTCGGCGAACTACACCAATATAGGCTGGAGTTTCCTTTCCAAGCCAGATTCCTCTGTTCCACTCTCTTTCCGTCTCTCTCTCTGTATCTGTTTCATCTATCTTTCATATTAAACTCTCTCTACTCAGTATATAAGCCAGACATATTTATTCAATAAGAGAAGTTTCTTGCCCTCGACTTGACTGCTAAGACCAGTGCTCCGTAGAACATCCCCACGGGATCAGTAGCATGATGCCTCCTGACTTGGTGATAAGGATGGACACAACTCCCAGTCAGATTCCGGTACCTGCGGGTAACACCCGTGGGAATACCTGGTAACCTGTGACCGGCGGGTCCTGGTACTGGTTCCCATGGGTTAGACCCGGTCACAGGTCACCTTCGTGGTAATTTCTGCAAGTAAACCTGCAGGTATTCATGATTTTGTGCATGTACCGGCAGATTTACCTGTGAAACCTGTGACCGGTGGGTCCCGGTCCCGGTTCCCACGGGTGCAGACCCGGTCACAGGTTGGGGGTTGATGCCGCCAGTTACCTGCACGGCGGGTGGCCGGTTACTGGCACCCAGAGTCGTGTCCATCCTTACTTGGTGATCTTTAGAAAGTAATTAACTTCACATGCTTTGCAAAGCCCATTTATATCTTGATCGAATTTAAGTGTGTAAAGTTCCCTCAAACTCTTGATCAACTCAAATCTAGTCACTTCCTTAGAGGGGACAGCTTCTAGTAAGGAATTATTTGGCTCCAGAGTGAGGGTTCCTTAGTTGACTTCTTCACAAATTTAGACAAGCCACTAAGATTGTGATATAAAGTCCTAGCGATTAACTTCACTCACAATATTGTAGCTTGGCCCAGAGTTTGGTCAAGGACTTTACGGCGTCACAGCAGCTATTAGAGATGGGCACAAATGCCCATTCATAGCACAGATATGGAGCTTCAAAACTCCATATTTGCACTTGAATGCCTTGCCAACTAGAATGGGCATTTGTGGAGGTCGCCATTCAAATGCCTTGAATGGTGAATGTTGCTATATTCAAATATTCACAAATACTCTACAATTAATGTACAATCTATAAAGTATGGTAGGATCAGTGCAATATAATCATGTAAGTATAGTAACGATGTTAGTTGCATCAACAGTGGTCTCCTACAAGTCTGCGCGCAACCTTTTACAAGGTACATGAGCCTTGTGTACACTTACTTTTAATAATTCAAGTATGTACAAGTAAATGACATCAGTAATGGTACTTACATGGCTATACATTAATCTATACAGTGCTTTGCACTTACCTGATTTACCTGGGCAGTGATGGGGGAGCAAACAAAGTTGCGGGACATTATATATTCGTCCCGTAAGGTCATGTGATATGCCAAACGCCAAACACATTGATTGTGATCAACATGTTTGGCATTTGATGGGGTCACATGGCCCTGCGGGACTTTATATAAAGTCCCGCAACTTCATTTGCTCCCCCATCACTGCCCAGGTAGTCAGGTAAGCATGAAGCACCATATATATTAATGTACATTCATCTAAGTATTGATATTTATGTAGTTAGTCTTATTAATTATTAGAATATGTACAACAGTGTGTCATGCCATGGGCCTAATAAAAGGTCATGCGCATGCTTGTAGTGTACAAATCTAATGTCGCTACAATAATTAAGTAGTATTGCTCACTATAAATTTCTTTTAGCTGGATGTGGGGCTCTATAACAGGCCTCCACAACTGTGTACATCTATTGGTGAATATTCACAAATATTCATGAATATAAGTGACGAATGACCTACCACCCTGAATGCACATTCAAGGTGATGGGGGCATTCATATTCGAATGATGAATGCAAATATATTCAAGTATATTCATATGCATGCCTTGTTCGTGCCCATCTTTAGCAGCTAGTGCCAGAGTTTGCCTAGGGTTGTTGACAAACCTTGAAGTTACTATTCTAGCTAGAGCCAGAGTCTGCCTAGGAGAATCTTAGTTTCATTGTATTGGTTTTGGTTTTGGTTATTTGATTTGGACATACACACCTGGTTCCCTCATACACCCATACACCCAACTAGGCTTCTCTCAACTTAGTTCTAAGAGTTGTCTAAGCTTAGTTACCCATGTTAGCGCTACACTCTTGAACCTGGAGCAGTTGCGCGCATACATCCAATGATCCAATACTATAAGACTTTCCCTCAGGGAATCTCTGACAACCCGCCCTTGCTCCCTTACATATTGATAGTCTGGTTAGGTGCGGTAGTGTTTTTGTTAGGTTGTTTTATAGCACCTTTCACATACCTATGTGTAAATACCCAAATAATGACACATACATTTTGTCTTCTTTGTCTCCTCTAAACCGATCCTCCATCCCATTGCTGCATACCCATATACACGCCAGGGCTGCAAGTTTGTCTCTCTTATGCCACATGAAATGAGAGTTACTGTTTCATGTGCTTCATGCCCACCGCAGTATTCTGTCTCTAGATTTGAGCTGGTGTATGCTGTTACAATGAGATCTGCCACAAAGACTGCAACATCAATGATGATACTTTTTTCCAGAGCCATCCAGCAATGTCTCCAGGTGCAGAGAAACAACCTGAAGAATAGAGCTTGTTGAATACCTGCATTGAATGCAGGCTGCTGAGAATCTGACAAGGTCATGCAACCTAGGCCGGAATGGAAGCAGAGCGGATATAGGGCCAAAAGGCAAGATCAGGATCATGGGAATGATATCCACAATAGACTACAAGGCCAAGGAAGTGGTGGGACTTTGGTGAAGCTATTAGCAACACCCCCAACACACCACTGCCAAGGTTGTCCCAGAAGGAAAGGAAGTAAAGTGCAAGAAATCACCAAGATCAGACCAAGTATAGGCATGAGAATGATCCAAGGTATGTCCGAGATAGGGACTGAGCCGAGTCAGCCGGTATCGGACAGAAAGGCGAGGATAAGAAAGACTTAAGGAAAGCTTGGAAAAGTGTGGTATAACTTGAATAACTCAATTTTTGGCTGAGGAACAATAGTACAAAGTACCTAGCCTATATACAAGTGACCTAATTGTTAAATAAAGACAATAAAGTCAGACTGAGGTAGTGGCCAGGCCAGAACAAGGTGGAATCAATACAAATGACAAAACAATAAGCAATAGAGTAGAAACACTTTGTTTGTCATGTTGGAATATACAAGCGGAGTCATATTCAGACTCATGCTTAGTCATTCCGAGTCATATTGAGTCATACAGACTCATGTCGGTAGTAATGGAGGAAAGTCATTACAAGTCATGACTCTAGTCAATATGAGTCATTTCTAGTCAGTAAACTTATATAGTAGAATATTCTCATGTATCAAATGTTAGTATAAATACAGGCTCAGAGAACCTATTCTCTATCGCTAAGAGCACTTTTTCCCCCACCAATATTTAGTTAAGCTTATCACCTTTCAATAGGTTATGGGCCCCGACCTTAACTAAATAATACAACAACATTTATCCTTGACAATACAACTTTGATCAACAATCTGTCCACCAACGATAAGCTCTAGAAATTCCCGAAACTCTGAATTATAACATACGAAAATGTCGTCAGCAAACTCCAGTAACTCCAAACTCGGTGATTACTTTTTACGGCTACCCAAGCTTAATGCCGATGGGTCCAATTGGGTCATTTATAAGGATCGATTCATATTTGCAGCAGAGGCTGCTGGTCTTGAGGATTATATCCCTGAGTCCAGCAAACCACCTACTAAGCCTTCTGTAGCTGATCCAAATGCTGGGCCAACTTCATCTGAGAAAACTGCCATTGAGGCTTGGGAGAAGCAGATGAAAACATGGAATTCAGAGTCAGCAATACTGAAGCAGGGTATAGCAAGCACTATACCTGATTCATTATTTTTGAAGGTTAAAGGAGAGAAGACTGTTGGAGCAATGTGGAAGAAATTAGTTGATGAACATCAGGGAAAGTCAAGAATGATGGTAGTGGACTTACGGCGTAAGCTTCAGAATGAACGCTGTGAGAGCGATGAAGATGTGCGGGATTACATAACCCGTGTAATTACTATTAGGGAGGATCTAGTCTCTATGAATGCAGACCCTGGTGATGACAACTTTGTTGCAATTATTATGTCTGCACTTCCTCCATCATATGATCCATACCTGGCAGCACTCACTGCAACTGCAACACTTGTAAACCAACAACTCAGTGTGGATACCTATATTAGAGGTATCTTGGATGAATCTGACCGCCGGAAACTTGGAAACCGGAACTCCAAAAGTGGAGCAAAGGAAGCAGCATATAATGCTGGACCTTCAAAGAAGTTTGGAAACAAGAAGTCAGTTAAATGCTATAACTGTGGAAAGACAGGGCATATGAAGAAGGATTGCTTTGCTGAGGGAGGTGGAAAGGCTGGTCAATGGCCTAAACACTGGAAAGGCAAAGGCAAATCAACTCAAGCAAACACAGCCACCACCAACAATGAAGATTTTGCATGGTATGCACATGCACTCTCAGATGATGTATGGGAATTAAAAGTTCAGGAGAATATATCAGGTTATCAAGAACCTAAAAATGAGATTGATGAACAACTGGAAGGGTTGGGAGCCATCTATGTGAATGATGAGTTCTTGTGGGACTCCAATAATGAGTCCAATAGATCCAGTGTTCAGTCAATAAAAGAGTTTGAACTTCCCCATGACAGTGACTCTGATGATGGTAATTCAATGCCAGACCTTCAGAGTGTGTCTACATCATTGGATGCCCCAGACAACTGGAGAACAGAAGAGATTTGGGATGATGAAGCCTGGTTCAGCGATATTGATGAACTCGAAGTTCCGGACCTACAAGAGGTAGAAGACTCGGATAATGAGGAAGGACCCTGGAAACCTCCTCAAATGGACCTATTTTAGTGGAACTCAGCATTCCAGACCCAGATGCTATACAAGGACAGCAATTACAAGACATTGATTATGAAGAAATCAATGTGGATGATTTTGGAAAGGCATACACTAGGTATAACAGTATTTTTCTTGCAAATGCTGACAAGATTCCGGATGGTGTCACAGAGCTTTATGACTCAGGTGCATCACGCCACATGTCCCCATATAGGGATAAATTTATCAACTTCACCTCTATTGCACCAAAAAGTATTAGATCTGCTGATAGTGGAACATTTGATGCAATTGGGAGAGGTGATATGCACGTTACCATACCTGGAAAGAAGAAAACAACTACAGTCCTAATTAAGGATGTGTTGTATGCACCAAAGTTGAGTGTGACACTCATCTCAATAAGCCGGATTACTGCAGCAGGATGTTCCATAATGTTTCGGGACAATTTTTGCCGAATATATGGCAAAGGAGACAAAGTATTGGGTCAAATCAACAGTACAAATGGATTGTATCAGGTCACCTACAAACCTGATAATGTGTATGGAATGGCTGCAAGACCAGAAAAAGTGACTGTGAATGAATTACACCGCCGACTTGGTCATATTGCACCGGAAGCTTGCCGAAAAATGGTAAAGGATGGCCTGATTGAGGGCATCGAACTGGATGAATCAGAACCAGTCAAGTCATGTGACACCTGTGAATATGCCAAGAAGACACGCAAACCAATTAACAAGGAGCGGGAGCTTGACCGAGCAGCAAAGATTGGAGATTTAGTACACTCAGATGTATGGGGACCAGCCCCAGTACAAACTCCAAGCCACAAGAGGTATTATTGCACTTTTACAGATGATCATTCAAGATGGTCAACAGCATATATTCTTGCAACCAAGGATGAAACTTATGATGCTTTCAAACAATTTTGTGCATGGTTCTGGACTCAGAAGGAGATACGCATAAAGGTGTTAGGCTCAGACAGAGGAGGTGAATACCTGAGCAATTTATTCAGCCAATATCTGGCTGAAGAAGGGATTCAACGGAATCTCACTGTTCATGATACACCAGAGCACAATGGAGTGTCTGAAAGATTGAACAGGACCCTACTGGAACGCATTAGGGCTATGCTATATGCCAGTGGATTACCCAAGAATTTATGGGGTGAGGCATTGAAGCATGCAATCTGGCTGAAGAACAGGAGTGGGACAAAGGCACTTGGAAATACAACTCCATATGAGGTAATGTTTGGTGAGAAACCAAATTTATCCAACATTAGGGAGTGGGGAGCAAAGGTTTGGGTCCATAATGACCGTGATAGCAAGTCAAAACTTGATGCGCGGGCACGGATTGGACATTGGCTTGGATTTGATCTTGTATCCAGTGGTCATAGAATTTATTGGCCTGAGACCAAGACAATATCAGTAGAAAGGAGTATAAAATTTGACAAGGATGCACCAACATTTGTTCCAGGTGGAATTAGGCATGAGGAGGAGGATGAAGGATTCATGCCAAATCCCATTGAACTGGAAACATTACAGATTCCAAATCCAGTACCTACACCAACAAAGCCATCTGTAGCACCCACAGGTCCAATTACACCAACTATCCCCAAACCTGTGTTACCAAGAAATAATCATCTTGGAACATTAAACTCAGAACTCAGTCACCAGAATATTATAGAAGGTTCTCGCAGAAGGACAACAACAAGGAAAGTACAGGATCTACTTACTGGAGAAGGACACACAGATAGCCGACCATCAGCACCACTTGTAACCCGGGCATTCAACTTCCAACTACAATTCCAGAGAATGAACCTGGTGAACAGGCACAAGACATCCAAATTGAATTTGGGCTGGCAGCAGCAGCAATTGAAGCCAAAGGTCTTGAGCCCTCCTATGAGGAGGCTAAGACCAGAGTTGACTGGCCCAAATGGAAAGAAGCCAGAGATACAGAATTAAAAACATTGTTAGATGCAGGAACTTGGGAAATTGTACCAAGACCTGACAATCAAAATGTTGTTGACTGTAAATGGGCTTTGAAGATCAAAATGAAGAATGGTCTTGTTGATAAATATAAGGCTAGGTTAGTTGCCAAGGGCTTCACACAAGTAGAAGGAGTGGATTTCTTTGAGACTTTTGCACCAGTTGCAAAGTTGGCATCATTGAGATCAATCCTTGTGATTGCAGCAAGGAATGATTGGGACATAGAAGTTTTTGATTTTCATGGTGCATTTCTTAATGCCACTTTCGAAGATAATGAAGAAATATTTATGGAACAACCTCCGGACATTGAACTTGCAGACAGAAACAAATATGTTCTCAAGCTCAAGAAAACTTTATATGGACTTCGGCAATCAAGCCGGAAATGGTATGAGATGCTAACCAGCAGTCTCGGGAAACTTGGATTTTCTCCTCTTGAGAAAGATCATGCAGTTTTCAAGAAAATTATTGGAGATAACATTATTATTCTTGCTATCCATGTTGATGATGTTACAATCACTGGAAGCTCACCAACTCTTATTCAGGAAACCAAAGTTGAAATATCCAAGGAATATGAGGTTACCTTCCTAGGACCTATTGATTGGTTACTGGGAATGAAAGTAACAAGGGACCGGGCCAACCGCACCATCTCACTCTCACAGGAAGCCTTTATTGAATCAGCATTGAAGGAGATGAACATGGCTGATTGTAAGCCATTAGCCATGCCTATGGATCCAAATGTGCATTTGTCAAAGGATCAATGTCCAACTGATCCCATCGAAATTGCAGAAATGGCACATTTGCCCTTCCGCAAAGGAACAGGAAAAATTAATTGGGTGTCCATTGGGACACGCCCAGATTTATCTTACGCGGTTTCAGATATCTCCCAATGTCTTGGAAATCCAGGACATGTGCATTGGGAAGCACTGAAGCGTCTTTTCCGGTATTTACAGGGAACAAAGCATTGGAAATTAGTCTTTGGAGGGCCAGACAGAAAACATGGCCTAGAAGGATACTCTGATGCAGACGGAATGTCACACGAGACACGCAGAGCAGTTTCAGGCTATGCATTTTTATTGGATGGTGGTGCCATCTCATGGAGTTCCAAGAAACAAGAACTTGTCACTCTGTCTACCACTGAGGCAGAATATGTGGCACTCACGCATGCAGCTAAGGAAGCTCAGTGGCTGCGCCAATTCCTGGAAGAATTATTTGGTCCCATCAATGAACCATTCACACTCTATGGTGACAATCAATCTGCAATTGCACTTGCACATTCTCAAGCAGGTCAATTCCATGCGCGCACCAAGCATATTGATATCAGATACCATTTCATACGCTACTGCATTGAAAATGGTAGTATTCAGTTACTTTATTGTCCCACTGAGGACATGGTTGCTGACGCCTTAACCAAGGCATTACCAAGCTCGAAAGCAAAACATTTTGCAATGAGTCTTGGACTATCTCCCGCTTGAGGAGGAGTGTTGGAATATACAAGCGGAGTCATATTCAGACTCATGCTTAGTCATTCCGAGTCATATTGAGTCATACAGACTCATGTCGGTAGTAATGGAGGAAAGTCATTACAAGTCATGACTCTAGTCAATATGAGTCATTTCTAGTCAGTAAACTTATATAGTAGAATATTCTCATGTATCAAATGTTAGTATAAATACAGGCTCAGAGAACCTATTCTCTATCGCTAAGAGCACTTTTTCCCCCACCAATATTTAGTTAAGCTTATCACCTTTCAATATGTCAGTCACGTGTTACACCCATTTTCCAAACACCCCGCCCTTATTTTTCTTTTGAATTGACTGATTTTTTTCAATTTATTTTTTAAATTTACATCATGTGCTGATGAACTGCTTGTATTAGTACAGTATACATGACACAAGTAGTGATGTATCTGTGCATGTAAGCCTGCTACATGTTTTACTACACGTCCGCCTGTACTTAAATATTCCTGACTTATACGCAGTGTGAAAAATATGAGAACTTATAAAAATACATGGCCCAGACAGTATGTAACTTCCTGGGGTCCCATCCCTGTACCAGCTGTGCGTCGCTGAGATATTATTGAATCCATCCCTCCAAGGTGCCGCATGCAACATATTGAGCAAGAGCTGCTGGCTTGGCGAGAGCAATCTGTCAAGTAGTTGCCAACAGCCTGGGGATCCAAAACAGTGGAGATTTAGCTAGTTCAACTGTAGACATACAGGAAAACAGCATAGTTTTTGAAGCGACTCAGCAAGTTACTTCCCCCTGTTGTGAAGCGGTCGTGTAACAGTGGTGAATCCCGCTGAATGAGAGGTGAGGTTGAGTGGATATCCGGAATGGTAAACTGAGACTACCATGTATAAGAAGAAGGCCTGTAACCCTGGCTGCGGGTCAAGTGTCCCCTTGAGAAGGAGCTGTGTTGCTGGCTGAATGTCGGGTGACCCGCCGAAAGGGAGTACCTTTATCCAGTACAGAGACTGGCACCAGCAGCCTGTGAGAGATAGAGACTCAAGAGATAACTTGGTAAAACCGGGACCAGAGACCAAAGTAGTTGCTATTCAAGTTAATCATATTGACATGTGATCATAAGGTAGATATGTAGGATGAGCGCTTAGGACACTATAGAGATAAGATAATGCATATCTGTCACACCTGTAGTTGGAAGGAAAAACTAGTTTTGACGGCAATTCCAAAATATCAGTTGCACACTTCAGGCAACCACCTAACCCTCCTAGGGTATAAAAATGGGGTGCATATTTGTACCTAAGAGGGTCCTTTTTTTGGTATTCTACCAAGCCATATTCTAGTGAGGTAGCTACCAGATCTGGGTAACTACCCTGCCATCTCATGGGCTCACTTGAGTAGCTACCAGGATGTCATGTGTCACAGGTGTCCACTGAGTAGCTACTGGCCATTTTAAAGTTTATTTATTTATTTTATATTCTACTTTATGCATGGGGGACATAACAGCTCATGCCTTGGGAGCTCCATCTCCAATGGTGAGGGTAGCTACCAGAATCGGTAGGTACCCACCTCCTATGTTGGTGGCTGGTAGCTACTCACCTTCCATGGTGGGGTCTGGTAGCACCACCGGCATGATACCCGCCACCCCGTGTGTTACTGTATTTGTTATTACTTTACTATTTATATTGACTACCGTACTTCCAATAAAGGGATTGTTTGCGCCCCCCGTTTCCGCGCCCCCCTAAATTCTGTCTGATAAGCTTTTGCTTATTATCGCTTCTGGACCTATCGCTCACACAGGAATATTTAAGTAGAGGCGGACGTGTAGTAAAACATGTAGCAGGCTTACACAGATACATCACTACTTGTGTCATGTATACTGTACTAATACAAGCAGTTCGTCAGCACATGATGTAAATTTAAAAAATAAATTGAAAAAAATCAGTCAATTCAAAAGAAAAATAAGGGCGGGGTGTTTGGAAAATGGGTGTGACACGTGACTGACAAACTGCTTGTATTACTACAGTATACTGCAAAATATACTCTTCATGGCAAGCAGCTCACAGGACTCATACCTTCCACATGCTCAGTGCGATGGCCTACACCCGCAAGTAAGTTAGAAACCAATGAAGCACCCCTGTTTGGTTTAGCGAAGGTTCCGGGCCGGAGCTGCTGCAGCTTATTCAACCACGATGATCATTTTGATCTGTCCCTCTCAAGCACCGTTTCTTATAGAAACTGTAACATAATTGTCTGAACGGGCCAGAATGAATGCATTGCGGCATTTGTCGAGAAGACCAGAGACAAAGAGGCCAACTGGTATTGTCCTTATCATCGCCACAGTGATTACATTGAAGAAGGTGCAGGCAAGTGCATCAATGAGCCCAGGCTTTATTTTTGAACTCAAATACAGTGTTCTTGGAGTCCTTGAGACACTAACCGTAAAATTTTTTCCATTGGACTCTTCTGGGTGAACTAAGTATCTAAAAACCAATGTATACATATGATACATTTTCTCAAAAATTTATAAGGTGATATCTCACATTGTTGCAGAGATGTGGATAAAACTTTGATGTTTTTCTGCATATTTTTGGACAAAAACATATATTTCTCATCCGGAACATGATTCTGAGGCTTTAGGGAAAAATAAAGTTGCTGAAAATTTGAATATTCACTAACAGTTGATATTGAGATACTTTCCAATGAGCAAGGGAGCCCCTTGTGCTTTGGTTAAGCAAAATTGATTCAGCCATATACTTTGATGCATCACATTTGGCGTGGCTCAAGGACTCCAAAACGTGGGAAATAATACCATTTTCTCAATCTTTTTGTGTAACATCCTGCCCTCTGTTTGGATATATTGTGAGTATATAAAAATGTTCTAAAGTATCTTAAAGAAGTTCTCAAACACCTAGTTCAGCTCAATATTGGGCGTGACAAAAGCTGCAAGGCATAATTGATGTTTTGGCTCAAGGACTCCAAGGTCACTGTAAATGGATTCTATGTTGAACTAATGAACGTTTGCAGTCAGAACAAGCAAGTGAGCATATTGATTTATGCTTAGACTGGTACAAAATTTTGTCGTTTGTAGATACATGCAGAATGAGGTATTTAGATCTCGAGCGATTCCCCAATGAAGATCCTGCGGAAGTGAAACAGTCATGGGCTCCCTCTCCAGATGCTTGAAGAGATCCTGGGCATCTTTCGCGTTCCCAATAAGACAGATGATTTCACCGCCATGCCACTTCAGACCTTTGCTTACAACCGTTCTGCCAACAAACTCAGAATGTAATAGAATAAGACAAACAAGAAACGGTTGCTTACTGGCGAACGTAAACGCCAGGGTTCTCACCCTTGACCACAATAAAATGCTTGTTTGCCATCTTGTCCTTCAGTGCGGCAAGAATGCCTGTTGTACAACATTCCTTGTATGCAGCTGCTCCCAATTTTGGTCCAAGAAAACGCCGGTGGATGGCATTGGTCAAACCATGCGTAGCATTTTTAGCGCCAGCTATGCCATGCCAGTTGGAAGTAATCAAGTCCATATCATTGTGACCCCAGTAGACTACGTAGAGTTTATCTCCATCCACTGACATAACATTCACAGGTTGAATCACAGGCGCCTGAAAATCATCAATGAGTCGGAATGTTTTATTATTCCCCGCCCCAAAAGCTTGATAGATGCCCCCAGGGACATAAGTAAAGGAATTCGGGGTAGAAGCAGCGCTGGAGGCGACACTAGTTGTATCACTGGAGGCCAGAATTTCGGGTACAGCTTTGCGCCGAGTCGCTGGTTTAGAAGGAGTGGAGCGAGAATCTGTATCAACTGGGCTTGAAAGGTCCAACCTAGGAGAGTCAACAGACTTTGCCGCGGTTGCCTTCAGGATAACAGAAGACAATGGGGGTGGATAAACCGTCGGTTTGCAAGTTTTGACCTTTCGTGAGGGAGGGGAGCCTATAGGAGTCGTCGACAGTTTTCCTAATGGCACGGTTGTTAACTGGTCAACCGAAGACAGTTTTTCACTTACTTAAATTCTCTTGGGGATTGCCAGCTGACTTTCAAAGCGCTCAGTGGTGGTGGCGTACAAATCTTCGACTGCTTTAAGCTCGGCATTGACCGCCAATAAATCTGCCTTGAAATCAGTAGAATCGATGTAAGTGATAGATAATCATACCTTCTGCATCTTTACTGAACAACGCCATTCGGAGCTCTCTTTTGGCATAAGCAAGAGCATGGGAGGTTCGCAGTGACAGAGGCGGAATTTTTTCTTTGTCTGAATCGATTACTAGTAAAGAATATGAGCAAAAGGTAAGAAGAGAAGCTGAAAACGTACCAGCCATTGCTACACTACTAACAGCGGGGAAGAGAGATGAAACCTGCACGTGAGAAGGCCTGCCCATAATTCCTCGTGTACCATCCTCCGTGGCTCACTGTCTTCAAAAAAAGTGTCAACTTTTTCTCTCACCAGCTTGCAGACGAAAATAACTCTCATTGGCGGTCGACCATGCCACGGCTTTCATGATCAAATTTAGCATCCTCAGGCCTGCTTTCACCCAGGCTACTTGGTCCCTCAGCACTCAGAGTCTACTCATTCTGCTGCGTATAGTTGTTAGCCTACCTTTCGTCCACCGAGTCTCCAGTTGCTCAGCAGCAGGCTACAAACTTCCATGCTAATGGAGCCCCTGTACATTTCAATAAGCCTTCATGTCTGTTTGTTCAAAGTCCCATTTTGGTCCAGACACCCAAAACGACCCGAAATTCCGCACCACGGTTCTTGAGTAACTTGCCAGTCCCATAGCCTACCACAAGCTATAGCTCAGGTATTAACACACCTAGATATGGGAACCAGCTGGCTTATAGTGTATTGACTCCCACGACTTTCAGTACTCTAACTTATAACGTCTCAAATCATAGGCGAGATCTCTCAACACGGACAGATGCACACATGTTAATGGATACCTAGGTACTAGCACCACCCTACAAGGTGACTGTTTCCTGCCGACAATTGGATCCGTTAGTTGCAGTACTATCTCCATGACACGTCTCCGACTGAGCTGGCAGGACACTGTCATCTGCAGTAAAGGTAGCTGCAATGGATGCGCATCGAAATTTTGGGCTAGATAACTGTCATTCCACAGCTTTAAAATCTAAGTGAGAACACATCACAACCAAAGTAAGGAGAAACTGAAGAAACACCAAAATGAATCACCTTTTCACCACGACCGTGTCCACCAACAAGACCCATGCAGAACTCTCATCATTATTTTGATGCAGTACCAACACCACAACAGTCACAGCCTCGTATCAAACTTTCTGGGCAACAATGAGTGATGAAGATGAATGATGTGTGTCATCTAATGTGTATATTCAAGCGACCAAGATGTTAGAACAGCCAAGTTCCAGCGAGATGATACAAAATAGCTGTACTATGGTAAAGAAAATCCAGAGCCTATCGCCCCATCCACAGGCATTACTTCAGTGTCATCTGTTAATTTTTTTCATGCCAGGCTCAGATAGCTGGGGTCCCTGTCATTTCCTTCCCGATGATTGACTCGGCTTTGACAATTGCGATGGGCCCCATCTCAAACCCTTGTCATTTTCTGGTGGATCCTGCTCTTCAGCACCAGGATAACTTGCACTGACATGCTTCTGAGACTGGGGCGCCTTGGTGCTCACTGAGCAGCTTGTATGAGTTTTACTTTGGGCATCCAAGAAGCTTTGGCCATAGGCCGACAGCTCATGGTGATTAGAGAGGAGATAATCAGTTTGATTATACAAGATGTTCAGAAAAGATATGGCTTGCTCCGGGTCTGAGAGATGCAGGTTTTCCTGAGAGTACAACACCTAAAAAGACTTTCAGCAGTAGCCCAAGAAAAAGCAAACAAACATACTTTGCCATCTTTTCCAGTGAACATGAACATGATCGTAGCCACAAACGACATGTCGACGTAAATGAGTGGAAGGACAAACGAGCCTGGGGTGTAGGAGTAATTCTTTACCAGCGACACTCCACTCAAGAGAAGTCGGGTGAAATCATTTGAGCCTTTTGAGTATATCTCCATCATCCAAAATGGTATGAAGTCTCTCCACAGGCAGGCGTCAGACTTGGGATTATAATGTCGAGGTTCTACTTCATCTGCCACTTTGACTAGGACTTGAGCATTGTGTGGCCACTCTTTGCTGACAAAGCGGCTGAAGACAGTTGAGAAATGTAAAGATTGCGAAGCATTGCAAAGTACCTACAAGTCATAGCCTTTATGGACATGGCAAATTTTGACGAGGGTAAAAATAAACATGGCGAGAGTGAATTCCCGTGCACCAATTTCGGCCATATAAAGTCGACAGAGTCCCATAACCTTGGAGGCGACATGGAGAAAGTGATCCTCTTCTTCCCTGAAAATTTTGAGCACCTTGCCATCCTCTGGGGGTTCAGTATCTTCAACTTCATGTGAGACTTTATGAGGAGCTTTAATTTTATTGCGATGGATCTTGACTGCGTCTGGTAAGAGCAATACATCGGTCAACTTGATCAAATTGTCAGAAATGTCAGTTCCTCCCCACTGAGAAGGATGGGTGGCTTGAACACTGATCACGTCCAGTTCATCCATCGGCTTATTCTGAGTAAGGTGCCCAACTAAAAAAGAGCACCATACCCATGAGGCAGTCAACCGCTAGTTCACACAAGTTTAGGACCTCAAAGTCCTTGGAGTTAGCTTCTCCCTTTACCAACTTGTTCATGGAAAAGTACGATGAAGGTTTGTACAAGACGTTCAGCCCTCTACATCTTGAGTCCACTTGTTTTAGACGATCGCGGATGCCAAGGATAGTCAAAGGTAGATTCTCAGCATAGAATTCATGGAATACTATTTTGAAGTCATGGGATACAATGTAAACGTTAGCCACCATGTCGCTGGCCATAGTGGTAGTGATGATGAACAGTGATGAAAAGACACAACGAGAAAGTTTAAGTGAAATGTGAGAGGACCGGACAGACCGGACCCCTAATACTCAATCCAACTTCCAATAAACGTGAATGCCGGACAATTTCTGTTATTACTCTTTCTTTACTATGCTCTAAGTTCATGAGCTTGTTCTAATCCAATAACAAAACCCACTTTTTCTCCAATAAGACAGCAAAAAGGCTAGCACCTCGTGAGACAGTACAACGCCTCTTGAGCCCTACAACTCACGAGGGAGAAACGGGGGTGGATTACAAGACGGTACAAGGCGGCGTGGTGATAGAAGGTACATGCAAGGCATTACAACCGATTAACAGGGTGTAGCACACTCAAAAAAAAAAAGAGACATATTTTCTCAAGCGTTAGATCTGAAATAGCATCCAATACAGTAAAACATAAGTGATAAAGATAGAGCGTAAGTGAACATGGCGTAGCAGTATTGAAGTGAATACAAGTATAAGTTTTCAATGAGAAAATCCGCTAACAATCGAGGCCTGCACAAGAAGCCCGCCACACCGCCACACTAGAGGTGCCAGAAGCGTGGAACACTTTTTGGATGACCATCCCCAACAATATCCTAGCCTACTCTTCAACTAGTGCATATTTGACTTGGATGCCAGAAAAACTATTGCATTATTGGAAATGCTTACGCTGATTATTGACATACGCCCCTCCGCTATCCCAGAATGATTTCAGAGAGGGTCAACATTGAGCAAGCAAGAGGAAATGGCAAACCATTATAGAAAGCTTTCCCGTCGACGGACCTAGATGGATTTAGGGCTTCACTTGTTTAGTGAAGGGTACATGTAGCTGCAAAAAAACCATATGAAGCACTCACACTCTAATATTGTATACTCACATACTCACACTAATATCAGAACGTGATAGCCACACCAGTGCGTAAATATGCTTATGTCCATGGCAATGATATCAGCACAACAAGTGTGTTGAAACTAAACTAACATCATCAGTGAAGTACGAAGAAATCATTGTAGGCCTACCTGCATCAGGAAAAGCTGTTTTTGCCTAGGTGACCCCAGAGTGGCCTAAAGCAAACTAGGTGACCTATGAACATCAGGAAAAGCCGTTTTTGCCTAGGTGACCCCAGAGTGGCCTAAAGCAAACTAGGCGACCTATGAATCCTATGGCATCCTAGGAATTTGGGCTCATCCCTTGCCAGTCAAGGCTCTTGAGGATTCCCTAGGGTATCCTAGGCAAGCCTAGGTTTGCCCAGGTTTGCCCAGGTGTTTCCCAGGTGTTCCCCAGGAGCACCTGGGCAAGCCTGGGCAAACCTAGGCTTGCCTAGGGAATCCTCAAGAGCCTTGACTGGCAAGGGACGAGCCCAAATTCCTAGGATGCCATAGGATTCATAGGTCACCTAGTTTGCTTTAGGCCACTCTGGGGTCACCTAGGCAAAAACGGCTTTTCCTGATGAATCCTATGGCATCCTAGGAATTTGGGCTCGTCCCTTGCCAGTCAAGGCTCTTGAGGACTCCCTAGGGTATCCTAGGCAAACCCAGGGCAAGCCTAGGTTTTCCCAGGTTTGCCCAGGTGTTCCCCAGGTGTTCCCCAGGAGCACCTGGGCAAACCTGGGCAAACCTAGGCTTGCCTAGGGAATCCTCAAGAGCCTTGACTGGCAAGGGACGAGCCCAAATTCCTAGGATGCCATAGGATTCATAGGTCACCTAGTTTGCTTTAGGCCACTCTGGGGTCACCTAGGCAAAAATGGCTTTTCCTGATGTGTCGACCACAATATCCATTAATTCAAGTCCATTCTGTCATCATCCTTGCCAAATTTTGTATAGTGATACAAATCGTTTCAGCAACATCTCCGTCTTGAAGTGCCTCTTCCCATCCTTCTAATTTCATCCCCCACCTTCAAATTCGGGAATTAATCAATGATCGTTCGAGCCTCGAGAGCAATTGCCGATTCAAGGAGGAACATGTGTCTACGTGTTTGGATCCAGTGACAATATTACATGCATTTGGTGTGATACATGTGGCTGGGGCCCCAGCAGTTCCTAAATAGGACCACTACTACCACTGAGAATCAAGTTGGAAAATTGAAATAGCGATCCTACGCTATCCCATAATTTAACTTCTCCGGCAGTCGAAATAACCATAATTTAACTTCTCCGGCAGTCAAAATAACCATAGGACCAAGTTCCCGACAGGAGTCCCATGGGACAAACCATGAAATGGCAGACTTGTTTGGTCATAATTGTAAGGGCAGGTAAAGATTCAGAATATAGATATTCCTTTGATAGCCTATTTCTATGGTCAGGTGCGAAAGAGTCTGTTGAAAGAACATGAACCAAGCACGTCTTCATAGAACCAAAGCAAATCCAGTCAGTCAGTGGTATCTCTGTGGGGTAAAGAGCATGATAGAAATTGCTATCGGTATTGACAAAATTAGAAAATATTGCTGTTTATGAGGCACAAACAACTTGAGAGACTTCAAGAGGGAGGGAAATTTGCGTTCGTTTATTTCAAATTATTTGTAATGTTTCACGTGATATTTGGAAGCTGTTTCCCAAATATCACATGTTTCGGGCCGACAAAACTACCCGTCAATCATCATAGAGTTGCCCCGTATATGGTGAGGCTATCCTTGGTGGATTGACGAAGAATAGGACATCGTCGGTGAAAGAACGTACATTCATTTCCAAATATTAAAGCATGATCCACCACAACCTGCGCAAATTGATATGTATTTGGGAACTCTCCTCTTTCAAAATGTCACTAACCTGATGCCATTCAAGCTGAAGAATATCGTCAACGGCAAGAATTCAAATGGATAGCCGTCTGTTATTAGAGATGTCCACGAGTCCGGAGCGCAAGTACTTGTGGCCTAAAAGGCTTGACTTGTGACCCGTGGCTGACTCGTGGGAAACGGGTCACTGACTCGCAAGTATTACCTGCAAGTCTTGCAGGTACTTGTGATTTATTTACTAAATGAGTAGATACAGCTAATATTCAGAAGTATTTACCATTACTTACTTGCTTACATTGATTGTACAGTATATAATGCTAACAAAACCCTGTACTCAACAATTTCATACTATGTTATGAAGTAAATATGTACTCACATCTAAGTTTTGAGTTGTAGACAGCTCACGGCGTTTAGGCGCTTAAATTAGCGCCTAAACGCCGTGAGCTAGCCAGCACTCAATAACTTATATAGTAGTAAGTATGATATTATTCACCAATGTAAGTTGTAATTATTACTCAAGTTGTACTGGAAATATATGTATACTATGCCTTACACAAGTCACAAGTACTTGCAAGTACTTGAAAAGTCTCAGAAACCTTGACTTATGACCTGTTGGTGGCCCGTGGGAAACGGGTCTTGGGATCCGCGAGTCACATACTTGCGAGTTTTCCCACGGATCTTACCTGCGAGTACTTGTTGAGACTTGGACTCATGGACATCTCTATCTGTTATATTGTTAGCAAAGCAAATAAGTATTCAAATTACACCAACCCGGACACTCCATATGTCTTTCAGTACTGGAAAACTGCGAGGGTATGGCGCATAACATACTTCAATATTTCTGTAGCTGTCATCTCCATAGTCGCTACGAAATTAATGCGTCCTGCTGATTTCACCCATCTCACCTAAGGTTATATAGGAGTTCTAAGAAAAGAAATAACGATGAGGATTCTGCTTGGGTCTTGTTGGCAGACACGCTTGTGGCGAAAAGGTGGTTTGTTTTGGCGCTCTTCAGTTTCTCCTATGATCAATGGCTCAATTTCTAGCCCATAAACTTTGATGTGCGTCCATGGCATTACATCACTTCTTTTGTGTCCACCAATTGCGCTTCTGGAAACAAACTTACTGTTCAACTGGCATGACATGTGCTCCAGGTAAATTGTCCTTTTGAGTATAGATACAGGAACTGCGCGCTGACCGATTCAAAGCTGGCTCAAGCCTTAGAACCCTCGGAACATTGTCTGTGGTCAAATTGGTTGAAAATTGCTGCTGTTGTGGCACTATCCAACTGCACAACTAGTGTCGATTGGTCGATTGCGCTCTTCCACAGATACTCGAGGGCAGGGGGCCAGTACTGTATACATATGCTTGCTCCGTGGTTTTGTTAACTCAGTTGTTCAGAAAGCAACTCTATTATATACCTGTTAAGGTAAGATCAACTGTAAGTAAGTTAGTAAATAGATAAACTGAATATACGAAAACAATCTCACCTCAGTTGTTCAGAAAGCAACTGAGGGAGTCATATACACCACTCTATGCCAGCTGTATAGTATAAAGTAAGCACGGTGTATATGGATAAGGAAATGGTCAAAGCTGTGTATATGAGTCCCAATATGTACAGAGTAATCTCCAACACCCCCCCTACTCCGTATGATACATCCCAAGAAGTGCAACAAGTTTTGCATGAGTCGGCCCATTCAATGCCTTTGTGAATATGTCTGTCACATTCTCTCCAGACCTAATCCTTGTCACTGTCACCTTGCCGCTTGCCACTTTCTCTCTCATGTAGTGGTGACGCATCTCAATGTGCTTTACCAGTGCATGCCTGTTGGGGGTCTCAGTGAGACACATCAGGTATATGATACTGTATAGCTCTGTACAGCCTGTATACCTTCACTAGGGATCCAGTACACCTTGTACACTACATATAAGCCTCTGTCATGTACAGGATCAGTACAGTAGCAATAAGTACTGATATTGTATTAGTACAAACTACTATAGTATAGGATTGTAGTATTTATGTCATTAAATACTGCTGCTAACAATCCGTGTATGGTCGTCGGTAGGGAACACAAAATATAATAGAATAAGTGACATTTGGTGCAGTAGTTGCATACGTATAAACAAACTATGGCTTCTTCTTTTTGGGTTCTACCACAGAAGCACTTACTGGACGGCTGTGCTTGTTACTCATCCCACCATTACCCACATCCATCTCCCCCTCATTCTCCATGTGATCCTCACCTTCCAAGTCGTTGGATATATTTCCCTGTTTCGGAGGAAGCTTGAGTTAATTTTTAGTGTTATACATAGTACCCACTGTATCGCCAAGCTCTCTGTCCTTGTGTTCAGCATCCAAAGTGTTGAGTTCAAGCTCGGCAATGGCCTGCACACGGTCCTTGTTTGACATCTTGGTCTCAGCATCTTTCCTTGCCGAAGTCCCTAATTGCTGACTAGAATAGAATTAATAGGTGAAAACACACTGAAAATATCAATGTACATACTTCGCGAGAATGAACCACTGATGGCGAATTGTTTCAGTTACGGTCTTGTCCAAACTGATCCATTTGCCGATTCTGGTAAGATGTTGCATGTACACTGGTTTGCTGATGTTTTCATCGAGCTTGGTGGAGGTATAATACCCGTCTTTCCACTGAGTTAAGCAGTGTTCAATCTTAAAACCAAGGTGAAACAAGAGAATTAACAGATAAAAAGGATTTGCTTACCAAGGTAAATATGAAGGCCATTCTTCAACAGGTATCAGATTGAAGCTTAAGTGTTTATGTTTACCATATGCTTGAGCTCCATAGAAAAGAGCTACGCAGATGCTTTGGAGAATTATCAGGTGTTGCATATACCTTGTCCTAGCAACGGGATTCTGCAACGAAGGTTAACAGTTAGCAGGTGGTACTAAGCTTTCATTGGGATTCAGAAAAACCTACCTTGTAATACCAGCCAAAGTCAGTGCTCAACATAAGGTAGAGCTCCTTGTTGTACTTTAGAGTATTTCTTCCAGTTCCCGTTTTGAATTTGAACAGTGGTTGAATCAAAGGCTCAATACAAGTCCGAGAAGCAGCCCACACACATGTTCCTCTGTGGAACATCAGTAATGGAATGGTCAGGATGATATTCATGAAGCGCCAGTTACATACCATCGTTGACATCTCCTCTGTTAGCTCAATAGGTCGCTCGCCTTCTGGGATATAATTCCCACAATACATCTCCCAAATCTCGTTTGCCCACCCTATCTGAATGTCACTAGATGGAAACATGTTACCATGACTAATGAGAGATTCATAACCGCAAAGACTAGAAGCCAGTATTTTCTTTGTGATCCCCAAGTAGTGTGCTAGCGCCTTGCCATCTGTGTCCAGCCGCACTTTTGGTGGTGGTGTTCCGGGCTCGCTGTCACCGCTGTGTTTGTTTGGTCTAGGTGAGCTGTTTGACTGGGAAGGTTTTGAATAAGCAGCAACAGTGGCTTCAACTTGAGGTTGTGCGCAAGACAGAGTTGGGAGTGGGCCCGTGAAATTCAAAGCCATCTTTGTGGTGGGTGTCTTGGTACAACTTTTTGCGTGGTACTGGGTGTGTTGGAGACTGGGTGATAGTAGTAACAATACGCACCTATCCAAACTACATATATCATCTATAATGCATAGAATAAAGAAGAAAAGCATACCAAACTAGGGAAATGTGGTGTGCCGAACCCTGCAGATTCCATTTCTTCATCGCTGTTGCCAGATGGTTTGTTGTTTTCTGGCTCGTAGTTGTCTTCACTTTCGGGCGCTGGACATCCAAATATATCTTCATACTCTTCATCAAGTTTTGCCTTCTTCTGTTCATACTGCTTTTCCTTTTCTGAAAGTACCCATAAACTTTTAAAAAAAACAGAATCACTATGCCATACCTTGAGAGTTTTTGAGAGTTTTTTTCTGTGACTGAGTCTGTTTTTCCAGCTGCTTAACCTGTTGCTGAAGCTTCTCAAGCAATTTATCCTTCTCCAAGCTGTCTAGTGGACACTTCAGTGTCATAAGAAAAATGTTTTAAAGAACTTACCCAAGTCAGCTTGCTTTGCAGTATGCTTGCGCTTTCTTGATGGTTCCTTATTTTCAATGTGTGAATGGCTTCCTTCCTTTTGAACCCATTTTTATGAACAAGGTTGGAAGAAAAGAGAAAGTGATCATATTTTTTAGACTTGAAACATCAAATGCGGAATATCCAATGAAACGTGCTTATGAAATTGCTGACACAATGCACAAACAGAATATCCGACGCACATTGCAACTTGCTACCATGTCCACAAAGCCTATTGAATGTACCGTGTGCTGGAGATATTGCGGCAAGACACATGGAGGTCTTCGTCGGAATCACCAGTGTCAAGCTGGCTGTAGTGATATTCTCCATGCTCGAAATGCATCCCCAACTAAAAAAGACAATTTTAGTCAAGGGATTTCCAATGAAATGGAAAGGCAGCCTTCCCTGAACTACCTGTACACTCCACAGATTTCCCAGACATCCCTCCTGTAAAATGAGCATGAGTCACTCTTGAAGAGGTCCCAGATGAAGCATGGTCACCATTTAAGAGTCACGCAGAATGGCAGCTTGCCCGGTGGTTAATGCTGTCTGGAATCAGTCAAGCAGACATTGACTCATTTGCGAAGTTACTCATTGTAAGTAATACTCGTACTAATCAAGTACGAAACTATTGAAACATGATTTGTAGATTCAAACCAATCTCTCGCCTTTGTTCAGAGATAAACGGACATTCTTCCAGAAGATCGACTTGTTCCCAGTAGTACGTGGTGGATGGATATGCAAAGAACTCGAGCTTGTTGGTAATATCAAGCAAAAAGGAGCCGACAGCACCGAGACTCTGATGTCTGAGCAGCTTGAGCTGTGGATGCAAAACTTGCTCAACTGTATCAAAGAGTTGATGGAGGACCCCCGCTTTAAGGACCATATGCGATATGCTCCAGAGAAGATGTTTACAGGCAAGAACATGCACGTAAGGGCTATTGATGAAATGTGGACTGCAGATCGGTGGTGGGCAACACAGGTTAGCATGATGATCTGGCAAAGGAGGTGTCGAGATGCTGTGCTTGGATGGGGAGATGCGGATTGTTTATCCTCTTCTCACCGCCTATGTTGCTGACTTCCCTGAGCAATGCCTAGTTGCTGGCTGCCAGGAAAGACGATGTCCAAAATGTATTGTTGATGGGAAGGAACTTGGGGATCCTCTGCATTTGGTCCTTCAAGATCTGGATAAGACACTTCACACATTAAGGACAGCCACAGAGGGAGATAAAGATGCTGCGGTAAAGTTAGGGCTATGCAAATCACTCTGTTTTGGGCAAACTTACCACTCTGTAATATTTTTCACTGCATTACACACAATATCCTTCATCAACTACACAAGGGTGTATTCAAAGACCATCTTGTCAAGTGGTCAACTGAGGCGGTTACTTGTGATAGCAAGGATGCACAAGAGAAGGAGGTTGATCACCATTTCAAGAAGGGAATCTTGCTGATCACGCAATGGACAGGGAGCGAGTATAAGAACATGGAAAAGATCTTTTTGGGTGTCATCACTGGAGCTGTTGTTTCTGTAAGAGCTAACAAAGTACAAGTAAGCTTAAGCTCAGAGATAAGGAAACACTCTATAGTGAATTGATATACCTAACAAAGTACAAGTAAGCTTAAGCTATGGACATCGTTAGTATAAGAAAGTATAAGTAAACTAAGTAAACTCACCTCAGAGATAAGGAAACACTCTGAGGGAGTCGCTACGAAATAACAAAGTATATAAGTAAACGCAGCGTGTGGATATACAAACAGCCTGTAAAGTAGAACAGAAATCTTTGGATAAATAATATACCGACGGATGAGGCGCTTTGCCCGATGATACGCCATATGCTCCAACACTCCCCTCAAAGCGAGCTCAGTCCAAGCTCGGATGCGAAGTGCTTCACTTTTGCGGAAGGCAGAGCCTTAGTGAGAGCGTCGGCGACCATATCTTCAGTAGGGCAGTAGACGAGTCGCATGGAACCTTCGCTGACAACCCAGCAAATGAAATGATAACGGATGTCGATGTGTTTAGTGTGGGCATGATATTGGTGATCTTTAGCGAGAGCGATGGCAGATTGATTATTGGAAAATAGAGTCGTCGGGTCATGGAGAGGGTAAAAAACTTGGGTAAGAAGGCTTCGAAGCCAAAAACCTTCCTTGGCAGCGTGGGTTGCGGCGACGTATTCAGATTCTGTAGTTGACAGGGTAATGATTTCCTGACATTTAGAAGCCCACGAAACGGCGCCACCATTAAGAATGAATGCGTACCCGGTGACAGCGTGTCTGTCCTCTGCCATATTACCATCTGCATCTGCATACCCAACCAAGTCCTTGTCCGCTCCGCCATAAGTCAACTTAGGTACCCTTCAAATACCGAAATACCCTCTTCACGGCCTCCCAGTGTTCCTTCCCTGGATTTTTGGTGTAGCGAGAAAGAGCAGTAATGGTGAAAGCAATGTCAGGTTAAGATCCAAGCATGGCCCACATGAGTGAACCAATTGCTTCATGGTAGGGAGCATCTCGCATGGCAGCAATATCGGTAGTAGAAGAAGGTGATTGAGCAGAAGATAGATGAGTGTTCGGGTCCATAGGGATGGAGACGGGCTTCAAGTCGCTGAAACCGTAGCGGCGAATAATGGAGTCCAGATAAGCGCGCTGCGAGAGCGCTAAAGTCCGGTTTCCGCGGTCCCTGCGGACCTCAATGCCGAGAATCCAGTGTAAGTCACCTAAATCCGTGACTTCCACATGATTTCATATTCCGCTCTTCAGCTTCTCAACATCTGTCGTCGACGACGCCACAATTGTACAGTCGTCGACATGTACAGCAATGACAATGTATTTTCCCCCATCCTTCTTGTAGAACACCGCTTGATCAACTTCACACTGCTTGAAACCCAATTTGCCAACCAAAATCTCAACTAACCGCTGGTACCAACAACGACCGCTTTGCTTCAAGCCATATAGAGTTTTGAGGAGATGTAGGACATGGTGAGATGTAGTGCCGGGTTCCGGGAAGCCAGGAGGCTGGGACATGTAGATTCGTTCATCTTCCGTGAGTTTTCCGTTTAGATATGCACCTTTAATGTCAATCTGATGTATCTCCATATCAAAGTGAGCCGCCATTGCAAGAATGGCGCGGATAGAAGCCATGCGTGCAACCGGTGCATAGGTATCAAAATAGTCGACTCCTGGAACTTGAGAAAATCCTTGAGCAACGAGACATGCCTTGTAGCGTACAACATTCCCGGCCGCGTCCTTCTTTGCCTTGAAAACCCATTTGGAACCTACGACGTTAACTCCATCTGGCTTCTCAACAACTTCCCAAGTGCCCATCTCTTTCAACATCTTCAACTATTCCTCAATTGCTTTCTCCCACAAAGGCCAATCAGGACGACGTTTTGCCTCGGCTAAGCTACGCGGTTTGAGTGCCTCGGAATCACTGGTCTCGGCCACCATGGCGTACTTGAGGAGAAAATCCTCGTCCTCGAGTAGGTCAGCCAGACCCGCTTCACCCTCCCCCTCAAGCTCTTTGACCGGCGTGGAAGTAGTTGGTGTCTGAACACCCGGAGGTAGGTGAGTACAGCCTTCGAGAATGTCTCGAACTCGCTGGCTGGGCATACGGATACGGCGGGTAGGTGGTGGTGAACCTTCTGATTTTAGCTCGGGAGTAGGTTCCATGGCGGGAGAAGGTTTTGTATTTCCGATTTGAGTTGGAGGTTGCTCATTGGGAATTGGTAAGTTGACATCCCAATCCTCCCCCTCAACGCAACCAATTCCAGCTGATGTCTTGTCACTGTAGACATTACGCTCAACGGTAACCGAGCATGTATCTGGCCAATAAATCCGGAATCCCTTTCGCTTCTCGCTTACGCTCAACCAACGTCCTTCCCTAACTCGCCCACTGAGCTTGTCGCCTTTCTCAACCCGGACCCACACCTTCTCGCCCCACTCACGCAGACCGCGCAAGTCGGGCTTCTTCCCAGTTGATGCCTCCAATGGAGTCATCCCATCTAGTGCTTTCGTTGACGTGCGATTGAGCACCCACACCGCATGGCGGACAGCTTCCGCCCATAACGCCTTTGGCAATCCACTGGAATGGAGCATCGCACAGACCTTTTCAATGACGGTGCGATTGTAGCGTTCAGCAACGCCATTGTGCTGAGGAGTATCGTGTACGGTGAGTTTCTGTTTTGTGCCATTCGTCTTTAAATAAAGAACAAACTCTTTTCCAGTGTACTCGCCGCCATTGTCAGAGTGAAGAACCTTGATGGTGACATTGTGCTCGGCCTTCGCCCATGCTTCATACTCTCGGTAGGAACGGAACGTTTCATCTTTGGTGTGAAGAAAATCGAGGTAAGCCCAATGTTTCGCATCGTTGATGAATGAAACATAGTAATGCTTCCCCCTCAGAGACTGAACCGGTGCCGGACCCCACAAGTCTGAGTGGACTTCCTTGCCAAAGACCTTGGCCCTGGATCCTTCCTGCCTCTCTTTCGGTACAGGCTTTCGCGTAGCCTTGGCGTAAATACAGGATTCACAAAAAATATCCTGCGGCCTGTCGTTCTCAAGTCGAACTCCTGTGGCAAAACCTTTTGCCACCATATGACGAGCAACCCGGGGCGAGATGTGTCCCATGCGCCTATGGAGTTGGTCTAACGTGACTGTCTCCAGCGCTGCAGCTTCCCCCACCGTGGCCTTCTCTCGGTCGACTCGATAGGCACCTCCCTGGTTCTTAAGGACCTCTCTGACCAGCTCACCACCAGGCGCATGGATGGTACACTTACCATCAGCAAACGTCGCTGTAAATCTGTGGTCATCGAGCTTTCCGATGGAGACTAGGGTGTAACCCACTTCAGGTGAATACATGACCTCGGTGAGTTCGAGTTTGTTGACATCTACTCCAACAGGAATATCAACAGTGATGGAGCCAGTGCCTGTCGCTTTGAACGTTTCCTTGTTCGCAGCATGGAAGGATTTTGGGGGGATCTCCTCGAAGTTTTTGAAGTCATCACGATAGGGACTAATATGGCGACTACAACCGGAGTCATACAGCTCAGAACGAGCACAGGAGGGGGTGCCTCCATCGTTCATAACGGGAGCTGCAAGCAGGGAGGAAGAATCAGAATGGACTGACTGAATGTCACTCCAGTCTTCCTTGAGGCCATCAGGTAAGTCCGGTACTCCAATATCGTCCGTATCTGAGAATAACAAAGGACTATTGCCATCCTCAGAGTCACTCCAAGGATCCTTGTCGTCATCAACAGCGAAGGCACCGCCTGCTTCCCAGTTGGAATCAGACTCAACCGCCCCCGCGTTACCTTTGGATCCTTGACCGGATCCAGAAACCTTGACTTTGCAGTCTCGTTTCAAGTGTCCTTCCTTTCCGCACTTCCAGCAGGTACGTTTCGACTTCTGACCAAACTTTTGAGGTGATGCTGATGAGCTCACAGCGAGCGCCTCGTCATCCTGGTTCTTCTCTTTTTGCTTTCCTCCCTGTGCATTCTGGTGACTTTTCTGGTGATCATATTCTTCAGCAATGGCCTGAGCAAGGGCTGTCGGTGAAACAACTTTTGTCTTGTCGATAATGCGAGTGGATGTGATAATAGAGGAAGCGAAGGTAGAATAGTAGAACGGTGGTCAGAATCGTCGATGGCAACACCAACGGCGGCAAGTTTTTCTTTCTTCGTATTCAGGTCTTCAAGAAGTTGATGAACATTACCCTTTGCAGGGCACGTAGAGTCCATGAACCCGCGTCGAAGGTCAACTTTGGCGTAGCCAGATTTTTCCGTGAACTCGGAAACAACGGCAGCCCATGCTTCAGCAACAGTACTGAAGCATGCTATCTTCAGCGCAACAGAATCACAGACCTTCGAGATCAAGAGGTTGCGGGTGGTCGCTTCGTCCTTCGACCAGGTATGAAGATCTTCGGCGGCTGAGGCGGTAGGACCAGTTAAGACAGGCTTGACATTGGCAACGTCGAAGTGACCCCATTTGTCCTTCCCTTGAACAGCGGCCTCAAAGCGAAGTTTCCAGATCGCCCAGTTGGATCCAGAAGCACTGAGCATGGGGATGTTACTCGGAAGAGTATCCGTGAGCGCGTTGACTGTAGTAGCAGATGAAGACATAATTTTTGAGCAATTCGGGGGCCAATAACCTGTAAGAGCTAGTACAAGTAAGCTTAAGCTCAGAGATAAGGACACACTCTATAGTGAATTGATATACCTAACGAAGTACAAGTAAGCTTAGGCTATGGACATCATTAGTATAAGAAAGTATAAGTAAACTAAGTAAACTCACCTCAGAGATAAGGAAACACTCTGAGGGAGTCGCTACGAAATAACAAAGTATATAAGTAAACGCAGCGTGCGGATATACAAACAGCCTGTAAAGTAGAACAGAAATCTTTGGATAAATAATATACCGACGGATGAGGCGCTTTGCCCGATGATACGCCATATGTTCCAACATAGCCAGTGCCCCAGCCTGGTATTTATTTGATTATTGGGATACTCTTTGGAGTTTGAGACTGATTCAATCAGATCTTTCCGCGATCTGCATCCCCAAGTTGGATAACCTTGTATCGCTCCAGATGAATGGCCCTGCTTACTGCTCGTGCGTCTTTCAAGAAACAATGCGCAGCACGGCAAACGCGGTCTATGATGTATCCAGGAACGGACAGAGCTCAATTTTTGAACTGCTGTTAAGATATGCACTGTCCCGACATTTATTAATATTCCTTATAAAATTAACCCATTTTCCTTGATGTCCTCCAGTATCTCAAAATGGACTTCTTTGGCAGGCCAGGCGCGATGTTCTTCCGACGACACAATGGCAAGCGAGTTTGGTTGTCAAACATGGCAACTGTCCATCTACCACGGACAGTTCTCAATTTTACTTTTTGCGTTTAATGCCATCCCCTACGGGCTCATCAATCTACTCTTCCTCTTCCGGGCGACCTCCCCGGGCACATAGACTCCGAGTCACCTATTTGGATCATGGGTTTCACTTATGAGATCAGTCGAGTAGCTAGAACCTCTGGTACAACTTGCGCTTAGCAGTGTTACTAGAAGCCTACGGTAAAACATGGATAAGCATATTACATACCACAGTAACACAGCGCATGAATCATCGGAGGGTCAGTCATATTGAGGAGTGTAGCAATCAGCCCAGTGGATCCCAAGTTTAGAATTAGCAAATGACACTTTGGTGGTGCCATTACGGTTGATAATGAGAGAAGTTGAGGGGGTGTAAAGTCCAGGATGGAGATAGCTAGGAAGCCACAGGAGAGGTGCAGAATCAGAAACAGATACTAACCAAGAGTCTTGGCCAATGCACCATGAGAGTGGATATTTTGTGAATGTATATAGGGACTGGTTGGCAGAATTGTTTTTTTCAAGGGGACTTTGAATACCGTCCCATATGGCCATAGTTTGGTCGTCTGACCCAGACACAATCGGCTGGTTATCAGGAGAGAGTGCCACTGACGTGGCTTTGCCGGTATGGTCCTTCAACCTTTGGATTTTCCTGCCAGACTGCCTATCCAAATCCTCACAGTGTTATCATTTGACTCAGACACAATCTGCTGGCTATCAGGAGAGAATGCCACTGATCTGACCCACTCAGTGTGGCCTCCAACCTTTGGATTTCCCTGCCAGACTGCCTATCCCAAATCCTCACATTGTTGTCATGTGACCCAGACACAATGTGCTGGCTATCAGGAGAGAATGCCACTGATCTGGCCGAGTCAGTGTGGCCCTCCAACCTTTGGATTTCCCTGCCAGACTGCCTATCCCAAATCCTCACAGCCTTGTCACCTGACCCAGACACAATCTGCTGGCTATCAGGAGAGAATGCCACTGATGTGACCGGCTGAGTGTGGCCCTCCAACCTTTGGATTTCCCTGCCAGACTGCTTATCCCAAATCCTCACAGTGCTGTCATATGACCCAGACACAATCTGCTGGCTATCAGGAGAGAATGCCACTGATGTGACAAAGTTAGTGTGGCCCTTCAACCTTTGGATTTCTCTGCCAGACTGCCTATCCCAAATCCTCACAGTCTTGTCATATGACCCAGACACAATCTGCTGGCTATCAGGAGAGAATGCCACTGATGTGACAAAGTTAGTGTGGCCTCCAACCTTTGGATTTCCCTGCCAGACTGCCTATCCCAAATCCTCACAGTCTTGTCATCTGACCCAGACACAATCTGCTGGCTATCAGGAGAGAGTGCCACTGATGTGACCAAGTCAGTGTGGCCCTCCAACCTTTGGATTTCCTTGCCGGACTGCCTATCCCAAATCCTCACAGTCCCGTCATATGACCCAGACACAATCTGCTGGCTATCCGGAGAGAATGCCACTGATGTGACCCAGTCAGTGTGGCCCTCCAACCTTTGGATTTCCCTGCCAGACTGCCTATCCCAAATCCTCACAGTTTTGTCACCTGACCCAGACACAATCTGCTGGCTATCAGGAGAGAATGCCACTGATGTGACCGAGTGAGTGTGGCCCTCTAACCTTTGGATTTCCCTGCTAGACTGCCTATCCCAAATCCTCACAGTCTTGTCACCTGACCCAGACACAATCTGCTGGCCATCAGGAGAGAATGCCACTGATGTGACAAGGTTAGTGTGGCCCTCCAACCTTTGGATTTCCCTGCCAGACTGCCTATCCCAAATCCTCACAGTCTTGTCATATGACCCAGACACAATCTGCTGGCTATCAGGAGAGAATGCCACTGATCTGACCCACTCAGTGTGGCCCTCCAACCTTTGGGTTTCCCTGCCAGACTGCCTATCCCAAATCCTTACAGTCTTGTCATATGACCCAGACACAATCTGCTGGCTATCAGGAGAGAATGCCACTGATGTGACCAAGTCAGTGTGGCCCTCCAACCTTTGGATTTCCCTGCCAGACTGCCTATCCCAAATCCTCGCAGTCTTGTCACCTGACCCAGACAAGATCTGCTGGCTATCAGGAGAGAATGCCACTGATCTGACCCTGTCAGTGTGGCCCTCCAACCTTTGGATTTCCCTGCCAGACTGCCTATCCCAAATCCTCACAGTCTTGTCACCTGACCCAGACACAATCTGCTGGCTATCAGGAGAGAATGCCACTGATGTGACAAGGTTAGTGTGGCCTCTAACCTTTGGATTTCCCTGCCAGACTGCCTATCCCAAATCCTCACAGTCTTGTCACCTGACCCAGACACAATCTGCTGGCTATCAGGAGAGAATGCCACTGATGTGACAAGGTTAGTGTGGCCTCCAACCTTTGGATTTCCCTGCCAGACTGCCTATCCCAAATCCTCACAGTCTTGTCATATGACCCAGACACAATCTGCTGGCTATCAGGAGAGAATGCCACTGATCTGACCCACTCAGTGTGGCCTCCAACCTTTGGGTTTCCCTGCCAGACTGCCTATCCCAAATCCTTACAGTCTTGTCATATGACCCAGACACAATCTGCTGGCTATCAGGAGAGAATGCCACTGATGTGACCAAGTCAGTGTGGCCCTCCAACCTTTGGATTTCCCTGCCAGACTGCCTATCCCAAATCCTCGCAGTCTTGTCACCTGACCCAGACAAGATCTGCTGGCTATCAGGAGAGAATGCCACTGATCTGACCCTGTCAGTGTGGCCCTCCAACCTTTGGATTTCCCTGCCAGACTGCCTATCCCAAATCCTCACAGTCTTGTCACCTGACCCAGACACAATCTGCTGGCTATCAGGAGAGAATGCCACTGATGTGACCGAGTGAGTGTGGCCCTCCAACCTTTGGATTTCCCTGCCAGACTGCCTATCCCAAATCCTCACAGTCTTGTCAAATGACCCAGACACAATCTGGTGGCTATCAGGAGAGAATGCCACTGATATGACCCAGTGAGTGTGTCCCTCTAACCTTTGGATTTCCCTGCCAGACTGCCTATCCCAAATCCTCACAGTCCTGTCATATGACCCAGACACAATCTGCTGGCTATCCAAAGAGAATGCCACTGATACAACACCTTCTCTGTGTCCTGTCAAGCTCATCAACTCTACTTCGGCTGTACCATTGGACTCGATCAGCGGAATATCCCGAAATTGATTCCTCCAATATGTTAATAGCTTTGACCCAGGTGAGCTTCCAGCCAAGGATGATATATACAGATGTGCTGTGTAGTTCCTTGTAGGATGCGCGACAAAAGACAATGTCAATCTCACTGCATCATAGACATCTGCCAACAGCTGCTCATCTTCTGCCTAGATCTCTGTTAGTTCAAATGTGCCACATTTAAATTTGGTTTGCTTACATTTTTCAGCCAGTGACAAATTTTGTTCAATCCTGCTCCACACCTTGAAAATTCCTTGAGCAGGCTCATTGCCTCAATCCAAAACAGGAGCTGGTTTCTCAGGAAGTTTTCAAGATCCTTCTGCACTTTGTCCCGGTCAGGCTGATTGTATTGGGCAGACGTCAAATGGTTTGCCCAGTATAGGCATGCATAAACAAGTCCTTCACTGATCTCCTTGTTTACCCGTTCTGCAAGCTTTTCTACCTCATTGTCAGGTATGAAAGAAGATTCAAGGCTGCATATATTGAATCTAAGGGATGACTGCATCACTTGGAAGCAGCGGCGAGCGAGGAGTTTATGCTGGTTGTCTATGTCACAATGTAAGTCCATCCGCTGGCTCTGATAAACAAAATTGGAACGCTTTTTGTTGAACATGAAGTCCAAGAACGATGTATGGTACCATTCAATTTTTCCATCTGAAATCCTCAAGACTGCATGAAGGCATTCCAGAACTTTAGCAATTGTCTCTTGAATCTCTTCCATATTTCCCAAACCTTGGCTAAGCATTTCCGCTAGCGTGTCTACAGATACTCGCTCCTCTGTGCAGAGTATTGAATGAAGTATATCCCGTCGAGGATTAAATGCATCTGGGATGTCATGCACACTGATAAACAGATCTGCCAACACCTGTTGGTACATGCTATCCACTAAATCCATGCCTCTGTTATTGTTGGACCAACTCCCAACAAGCTCTTTGAGGAAGCGAAGCTGTTCAGACCTAGTAAACCGACTGCCTTGTTTACAGTACCGTATAGCAGTGGCTGCTGCAATAAATAGCCCATCAGCCTTCTTTGAGATGTCCACCAGAATATTGTTATCATCACTACTTCTCAACTCGTACATTTCACTCTCAAGGTATTTGAGAATATCCTTTTCCACCTCTGCTTTAGGAATGGTGTACAACTCACACACCGCATCAGAGGAGAGTGACCCACAGAGTTTCTTCAACCGTGGATCAGGCCTGCTGGTGATCAGAAACTTGATACCCTGTAAATGCTGCTTCTGTACTGCCAGTGTTTCCAACAGCATTTGAAGAAATTTGAACCCGCCCTCTTGCTCAACCTCGTCAAGAGCATCCACAATCACAAGCACAGGTGGAAGATCAAGGGAGCGGGCCTGTCTGGCCTCCTTCCATGGTTGGACAAATAGGTCACTCATTTGTTTTGAGAGATTTTCCATAGCCAACTCAGTTGGTGTATGACAAAGAGCCGATGAAAATTCTTTTGACTGCCAACAAAGCTGGTATACAATGGTTGGTATGATGTAAACTTGTCGACTTGCATCCTGGAATTTGCGAGAGCAGAAAAACGTAATTGGATGTGGAAGCCCCTTTGTCGTGTCAAAGTAATGCGCAATAGTTCGAGAAATAGTCGATTTTCCGGATCCACCCTCGCCATCCATCCAAAACACGGGTGAAGAGGACGGGTCAGAAGCCCAGGTCTTTATTTTCTCAAGCACAGACTGGCGGGTTCCATCGGTGCACAGACTTTGATCAATTGATCCAGGATCAACGTCTGTTGGCGAAATATTCCACATGTTTAGAACGAACCCAATTGTTCATGAGTAACCGCTATCTTGTGCATTAGCTCAATTGATCCAGGCTAGATGCTTTTACCTACCTCAATATTGTCTTTAATACCTTCCAGGTTCCGTTCAATGCACAGCGAGATATCCAACTGGAGGATACTTCGTTAGTACAGATGGCAATGAGATACTACAGCCACTGACTTGGAATGTAGTTGTTTGATCCTGGATCTTCTTCAAAAAACGGGCAATATTGGCTCTATTCTCGGAACTTTCGATCACAGTTCTCCATGTTTGCCTACCACGAATATTTTGCATGGCGTGAAGCTCGTCCACAAGAAACCTGTCCAAAGTTTATCATTCAGACCAAGTGATGGGTAGCCGTGTGACAAACTTTGCAAATGTTTCAGCAGCAGACTGTAAATCCCTGTATACAAGTAAGTACTCAGACATCGATGTAATAGCCGAACATGGTATTGAAACTGATTACGCACGAGGACACCTTGGTTGCACTAAGTTTAGAATCCACAGTTTCCAGACGTCTCTTTGCAAGATCACAAAGCTGAGAAAGATCCTTGTTGTTATCTTTCACGGTCTATCCAATATTTAATGTAAATATTGCAGCCATAACGTTCAAGCTACTCACGTTGGCAATCTCCATGAGGACATTTATCGCTCCAACTACATTACTTGCAATCGGTACGCCATCCAAGCACCTGTCCAAGCCATTGAGCACAAGCTGTGCACCACTGGATGCCATCTTCCACGGAGACGGCGATTCAGGTCGGGATTGTGCGAATCCTCGAGTCGATTTAGTATGTAATTGGGCTTATCTATTCATCAACGTACCTATGGACGGGTCCGGCGATGCTGCTCGCGATGGCCCAAGCAGAAGATTTGAAGGAACTTATCTCGTTTTCGTGAACGCTCAGGTTGCGACATGATGGGGGAAGTTAAGGAGCAATGGCAAACAATTCCATTGCCCATCGATTTCGCACGCAATTGACCTTAATACAGATCGTGGATTGAATGGAGATTTGTGTCATGTGAACCTCGGAGATAGCGTATGTATCATGTCATTGGCTCACATTAACTACCAAAAGGAACTTGCGTATAGCAATCCAGGTTCTTGGCGAACCTTTTGGCCTCAAGGCAGGTTGTTAGTGCCTTCATAATTTATACTGATATGACAGCTCAAATGATATCAAGTCGTCTGCGCTTTCTCGGCGAAGTCATACGTAGTGACCGCCGTGTGAGATAGATCCGTGTTGACAAAACAAATGCACCATACCGTTGTTACAGCTTATTCAAGCTTCAATATTCCTGCCCAGAGCTGATGTTGAGCTTGCGTCTTTGCGATTGCTACCGATGTTTGCCAGCATTTTCTTTTTCCGTTGCAGCACTAGCCTTGACTTGGCCTTGACACTTATCTACCAGGTTAAACACTTCTTATCTTTATTGGAAGGCACCTGGCGGGAGAACTATCTGGTTGCTGCTTGTTTAAGATTGTGCACCGTCGATGGCTGCAGTTCCGCGGGGACTAAGATACGAAACGACATCTCTGACATGGAAGCGAGGCCGCTGGAACACATGGGCGCCTTTTGTGATCACTTTGGCGCCCGGATCAACTTTTTTTTCAACACATGTTCATCTTGCGTCAACGCCGTTACGATCTCGAAGGAATTCGTCTATTCCGACAAATGAACCCGCGGCCGCAACCTCAGCGTTTTTCACAACTCACCCTTAAATCATGCTGGTCACAGGCTTTTCCAGCACAGAACATAGGGACAACATCAGCTCGAGAACCGGGTACAGAAGACAAAACACGGAGCATAGATGCGGGGATGGGTTCGTGTGTACACGAGGATCAGCAGTCGAGGTTGTCGTCGTCGAGTTGTTTTTTCTGGGGTATCACACGAAAAGGTCGTACGTTAATGATTGGTATTCCACTACTATTGGCTCTTCCTCCACTTCCATCTTTGCTTAGCTCTTATGAATTCAATGTCGTCGCTCAAACGCTCGTCAAATACATGTCCAATATGCGGCAGACAACCCATTATTGATTATCATTTGCCCGCACCAAACCACCGCCCTGGGATCCCAAGCCTTTGCATCTCAATTCATCCAGACCTCCCGATCGCCAGTCACCCTAGTATTACTCGACTTTAAATCCTTCCCAGCGTCCCTTCAAAGCTTCAAGCTTCAAGTTCAAACTGTAAGTTCTTTCCTTGTTCGAGATTGTGCACATCCATATACATCCAATCGTCGCTAATATCATCTCAGGTGTGGATTTGGTTTTTAGCACCAGCCACAGTCGCTGCAAGACTCCTCTCTCTATGTCTCCTTTGTGTCTTGTCCCTCCGCGGATACCATTGCGGCCATGCCCGTGGGCTCTAGTAAGGCAAAACCTGACTTTGCCCGTAGCGACACCCGTTGACTTTGCATGTAGCAACGCTGTGAACAGGAATTTCAGAGATAGCACGGAAATGTACCGTCAGTGCTAGATTATCGAGCTGGTGCGCAAACAAGGGCATTTCTGTTTCGAAGTTTTTGATCTTGAGCATGCCGGTTCTAGGCTTCGGAAGAGTAATCGTGATTTTAAAGTCGATTCCTTCAAAGTCTGCATTTGATGATTGAGGATGCGACGTGGTCTGCAGCTAGAGTCAACAACCCGAAAAAAACAAAGCCATTCAAACGACTCACAAATATCCCAACACCATACCGATTCTCCCTTCCCTGCCTCTTCAACTCGCGAGTCGCAAACCTTTACCAATCCCAAAGGATCGGACGGTAAACATTCGACAACAACTTTTATTGATGCACAATGCACATCCAGCTCTGCGTTAGATAAACCGTTCCCGCCAATAGGTCGCCACGAGAAACACAGAATATCCTATCGGCAGAGGTTCCAGTAGCGAAAGTGAATTCGGCTTCCAATATAACACTTTTTTGCAGGGCACGAGCAGCAATTCCATTCAATAAGATGACAGTCTCCAAGATGAGTAGTCGCGTTCTGCAAAAGAAATAATTCACGTGCGTTCACCACTCAAGTACTCACTCGTGACGCGCTTGCTGCCGAGCGCACAAATGACTTGGGTATGCCCATGCGTGTATTTAAACTCGCATAGGTGTACTCCACAAAGTTTAGAAATGACCCGAATGCCCTTCACATCCTCCCTTCCCTCCAGTTCCTCGAAATTCACCCTCTCCCGCTGCACCCCCACCGATGTTCCACAAATGGCATCAACATACCTTGCTGCATTCAGTCAAACCCAGTTAGACTACTTCTGGCCTCCTTCCCTCGACAGCATGCGCGAATGGTCTACAAAACGTTCTTTATTACGCTTCGCTGATCCTATCAGCAATCCAAACTCGTGGATAATGAAACGGGAGATCTTGTAGGGCTTATACGGTGGCGTGTGCCTGAGGTTATGAGGGGCTGGACGAGGGGTTGGACAAGGGGTTTGAGGTATTCAATGTGTTTGGAGATGAGAGCGATGAGCTGGCGAGAAAGAATATTTCGACTCCGCCGGAGGGGGTCAATGAAGAGAGTTTTTCTGTGGTATAAACAAGATGAGTGATAAATGGGATAGTGAACACATGCTAGGTAATACACTAGGTGATCCTCTCCTTACGCGTTTAGCTCATATGTTGGGAGCTAGTTCTCGTTCTTCTCTGCACGTACCCAAGCTACCAAAACCGAGATGCTGCCAAAGTGCTCATGGAAAATGTACTCCATAATAATGAGGGTATCCAGGTCTATGTGGAGTCGTTGAGTAATGCGACAGGATTGTATAAGCGCTATGGGTTCAAGGAAATTGATAGGCTCAAGTTTGACTTGAGCAAGGCTGGGAGGGAAGGGAAGGCTGTGATGGATATCATGATTAGGGAGCCAAATGTGCCGGGTGTACCTATGAACGAATAAGGCGTGTAGCCTAGGACGCGTCTGACGTGGTAAATCAAGTTTTGGGGTGTTCCTATTGCTCAATTGAAGAGACTCAACTCGAAAGTAAACTGCAACCAAAAACTTTGAAACAAGCTTCTTCGTTGCTTGACATATGAATTACAAACAAACTAGTTACTCGCCTATGCAAAAATACTAGCAAGAAACAAGCTCAGTCCTCATAGGGTGGATCAATGACCTAACTCGAATGTGCTCTTAATATCAATACTGACATATTACGAAGAAGGTTTCGGGTCACCAGGGGGGCAGGGATTAAACGAAACAAGGATGCAGACACTGGACAGAGGACGAGTAGAAAAATCGACGACATCAGCTATATACGGAGTGGGACTATCCCATACAGGATAGCGCCAACTAACGAGAATACCCTCCTGACCAAGGTAGACAGGATAGAAGATGGGATAAGTGCTGCTCATGCTACGGGTCGCCGACGCCAAGGGAAGAAGAATCATGAGCCTGCTTGTTGCTGGAGGAGGGGAAGTGCGCGTCGAGGTGCTTCAAAGGGCCGAGTGGAAGAAGAGCGCGCCAAAGCCAAAGCAGTACTGGGTCGAGACCGAGAAACGCTAACGGCGCTTCCTCGGAAAGGCGTCTGCATAATGGTAGGATTCGGGTGACCGGTGGGGCATGGATTACATGATGAACACAAACGAGGATCCGCACACTGGACAGAGGACCAGTACGCATCAGTGTACGGAGTGGGAATATCCTGTACAGGATACCTCCAGCTAACGAGAATACCCTCCTGACCAAGGTCCTGGATAGAAGACAATATAGAAGACGAGATAAAGATGGATATTGGTGCGGCTCATGCTGCGGGTTGCTGACGCCAAGGGAGGAGGAATCCTGAACCTGCTTGTCGCTGGAGCAGACGAAGCGCACATCGAGGTGTTTTAGGGCAACGGCTTGGATGCGGGCGGATGCGGAAGAGCCCACCAAAGCGAAAGTAGTGCTGGGTTGAGACCGGGCGAACGCTAACAGCGCTTCCTCGGAAACACGTCTGCATAACGGTAAGACAAGCTTTTCAAGGCGGAGGCAGAGGGAGGAAGGGGTAACGGTACCTGCGTCGACATTGACATCAGATGCCACAAGACCGACAGTGAGCCGCCGGACAAGTACGTCATCCACGATTGGCGCAGAAGGAATCTCGCATTATGGATCGAACCGGTTCTGCGTGGGTTTAAGCAGAGATGTGTGAGGGCGGGGAGGGAATGAAGGCAGGAGATAAAGATGGACTGGGAATGACTAGGGTAGTTCTTCGAGACCATAAGACAAGAGGCCGGAGGAGTCACAAGGTGATTTGAACGTCCGCGGTTGGTGAGGTTTGCCTAGGAACTGATGCAGAGGTTGCGAGTGTTGGGACGTTGGCGGACAGCGACGGGTTGCAGCACCGGCGCGAGACTGATGAGGTCTCGGAAAGGTAGTAGGTGTTTACCGGTACCTGTCTTCACGATAAGCGGGGGAAGGGTATACGGCAGTAGAGAATCTTCGTCCTGCACTTGGATCAAGGAATATTTCGACGCTTTTGAGCCATGGGACATTTTCGGGTTCAACATCGCCTAAGACAGAGTTGAGCAGACCGACAAAAGGGCTGCATATGTTTCCATCTGCGAAAGAATGACATGACGTACCCTGACATATGGATAAACATCCACAGCAGCAAGCACGTTGATCTCGACGCCCACTTCTCAATCTCTCAATACCCTTTCTCCGATGCTGCGGCCTCCCTACCACCTCCTCCGCATCCGCAGTCTCATTAAGCTAGGCCTTCGGCTTTAAAACACCTAAGGCTTTAGCATAATGTAAAAGGCACATTCAAGCGTCTCCAGGTTTCTGCCCTCAAATCTCCCTGCCCTCGGCCTCAACTTCCAAGCTCGAGATTGACCAATACAAGGGCGTGCGGGTTGGATGTAACGAGTACCGAGAAATTTTTTCATCACATAAAAGATGCATGGCGACGTTCGGAACTGACGTGGACAAGTGAGCACAACGAGGCCTTATTTCAGTAGACAATTCCGTACCCTGGTTCCCTTGGTATTACTGGAGATATGGAAGTGCGAGAGAGAAAGACAGAGATATCGAACGTTATGGTTATGGTTATGGATTACTCGGCCCAATCGGTACAAAGCCGAAAGTGGTCCCATAGAGGAAACAACCGGTCCCACGTCCGCACAAGCAGCGAGCTCGACTCCCGAAGAGAAGGTAGACTGCCAGGCAAGCGTGAGGATGGAAGCAAGGCCTGGTACAAAAGTACCAAACTAGCTGGCTACATAAATAATACATTACAATAGGGCAAGTATTCATAACAATCAAAGTTCCTCGTCATCGTCTGAGCCATAATGAATATGTCTATCACACACAGATTCCGACCATAGCTGTATAGCTTCATGAATGAATTTTGCGATGGGGAGGACATCGTTCCATGAAAAGATGTAGCGTTTCAACAGTCGCAATGCGTCGCCATCGCTGAGGCTGTGGTTTGGATGCATGAAAGGGTCAGAGGACGAGTAACGTTGTCGAAAGGTATTCCGTAGGGCTGTCAGTGCTGGGGTGCCTATACATTGGAGTAGAACATGTTCTGGTGTCTCGAATGGCGAGTTGCAACGACGGCAGGTAAGGTTTCCTGCAAGTTGGCCCTGAGATAGGCTGCATTTACCTGGTGAGGCACGAAATACACTGGGCGTCAATGTTCCACACAATAAACGGGTAAGGGAGTGACGATGGCGAAAGTTTTTTGATTAATAGCAAATAATGCCGAAGGTAAATGGTGTGTGCAACGGCAGAGCCATCTTCACTTGGTTCCAAACGGTGCTGGAGGAGGCGTAATTTGTGCATAGTGTCAATGTCGGCGTCCATGCGCTGCAGGGTCGCTGTGTGGATACCATCAATGAGATGTTTTATCGATAGAGGGGTGAGGTGTGTTAGAGCGGGAAGGCGTAGTTGAGATCCAGGTAGATTCCTGATAGCCCAATCAACGTCCATGAGCCAAGATGATTTACCCGTTGCACGAAGATTGCTACTGGTCTGTAGTGCGAGACTAACCAGTTCTGACGGTGGTAAGGAAACTGCGTAAGAGAGGAACCTAAGGTTAAGTTCCAGTCGCCGGGTACGCAGTGGAAGGATATCCAGTTCTGTAAATAGAGGCGTGATGATAGAGTTGTTGGGTAGGCCAAGAATGCGGCGCAGGAGGCGTTTCTGTGTATCGCACAAGGGTCCAAATGAAGTCTCTTCCACATCCACAGCGACGTCGGATGCATGGGTGAGATGGCATTCCACAAGGGACATGTACAACATTCTCCCAATATGGGGAGGGATACGTGCACGGCCGACCAAGCGTTCACAACCAAGAACACTCTTGGCCGAGCCAATGGCTGCTCCTAATTTGGTGTTGTAGTGACAGGCAAAAATATCGCGCGTTGTAGACTGAAGCCACACTCCTACGTATGGCCATTTGTCCTTCACCTCCAAGGTTGCCTCAGCGATATGGATACGGGGTAGTGGATGTGGCAGAAGACCGAAGATCATCACAACTGATTT
This sequence comes from Rhodocollybia butyracea, assembly GCA_015501585.1. Lineage (NCBI taxonomy): Eukaryota > Fungi > Basidiomycota > Agaricomycetes > Agaricales > Omphalotaceae > Rhodocollybia > Rhodocollybia butyracea. Next base: position 11,247 of record JADNRY010000138.1, on the reverse strand, counting down.
GGACGCGTCAAGAGAGAGAAAATTAGTACCGCACCAATCTTCAAGTTCATGAAGATGCCGTTGAAGTCCATGGGCAGTACGGGAGATGATGGCAATATCATCTGCGTGTTCGAGGTGGGATATAGGGACTCCACAGAGACTTGCATCGTCTGGGTCAACGTTGAGTTCCAACGATGCAAGGAAAAGGTTCCACAGAGTAGGAGAAGCCGGATCTCCCATTAGCACACCACATAACGCGTGAAAATGTTCTGACAACTCCCCATCTTGAACGACGGCATATGACATCTGCTCATACAGATTTTTCAGCCAGTCGAAATAGCGGCCTGTCATGCCGTAGTCATAGAGCTTATTCCAGAGGCGGTGCTGATTAGTTGACGGGAACGCATTAGAAATGTCCACGAAAGCAACAAAAAGTGTTTCTCCTTTTCCCCTCGTCTCTTCTATCAGTGCACGCAAAACGAAGACGTTGTTGTTTGTTCTGTGGTTCTCACGGAATCCATTCTGTGATGGTGGGATAATACCAGCGGTTTCTGCAGCGTCGGAAAGCTTCATATGGATGATCAACGTCAGGAACTTCAAAATGCAGCTTTCCAGGCCAATAGCTCGATATTCTTTGGGATTTGTGAAGTCCCGCTTTCCTTTCTTGCGCACGGCTGCGATCAACGTTGTCAGCCAGGCTGTGGGAACCCCATTTGAATCTACACAAGCGTTCAAAAGTTCGCAAAGGATGCTGTTGTCCAGTTCCAGCAACCATGAATACGTGGCGCCATCGACACCGGTAGATTGAGATGGTTTGGATAAAAAAAGGTGAGCCTTAGCAAGCTCTATGTCATACTCCGTGATACGTTCGTTAAGCGTAGGAAAAATGGACTCCTGTGATCTAGATCTGCTTTTACACAAATCGCATTCAGCTTGCAGAGAGCGACGCATTGCATCTGGTACGACCTTGGGAGGATTCAGGCGAGGAATGAAAGTCGTTACCAACTCTGCAAGTGAAACCAGTGAAGGAGACATTCCTGGGTACCGCAGACGTTTATATAGTTTCCAAAAGGCACCGGAATCCGAAGAGCATTCAACCAGTCGATCTAGAATACCATCCTGAAGTTGTCTCTTGAAGGAGCGGTCCCGGTGATTACACTGGTAGGTCTCGTTTCGTTTCGGTTTACTTTCCGCCGTTGGTGATGTATTACTCTCAGGTAAGTCGGTGGCAACTTTCGGAAATCCGGAAACCGGTAAGGATGGAACAGGAACAGGGATATTACAGAAGTCATTAGCGGAGAAAAGGGCTGGGAGTGGTAATGTTGTGCCAGCCTTGGCCAGAGAGTCCGCCGCATCGTTGTGAGTGTTTCCCGAGTGCCCTTTGACATGGTGGAAGAACATAGGTGCTGACCGTGCTGCTATCCAGGCTGCGATCCTTCTCAGAAGGTCTCCGTTTGCACAAACCCAACCACACCTAGCGTTCCGTACTGACCAGTGTACAATGGAGTGTATAACATAGGTCGAGTCAGTGTTAACATCAAGTGGACGGTGAAGTGGTGTTTTCTGTACTGTAACGAGGATCGAATACAATTCCGCCCGATTGTTTGTTGGGTTTTCCTGTGACTCGGGTTGCGCAGTTGAAAGAGTGCTGGTTACCAAAGTATATACCAGCTCCCGCGGAAGCATTGGTGTGTCCGTTATGTGAGCATGAGCCATCTGCGAAAACCTTGAGTCCGCCACCCTCTGTAGCCTTGCGGTCACACCAGCCATATAATTTGCCAAGCTCGTCATCGGTATCTGGAGGAGCAGCATGTAGGATATCATCAAGGAGATGGTCCAGGTGGGTGACAAGTGGTAATGGGAAATCAGGACGTTTGTGAGTTTGTGTTGACGGTTTCGAGGGTAGGGCCTTACGAGGCAAGATGATCCCCAGTGATAGAAAAGCATGATCTGACCACTTTGTTTGCGTGGAAACATCGAACGAGGTAATAAATGGCACGCATCCAATGGAGCAGACTCCATAGTCAATAACCGAGGTCATGTAAGTATCACCCCTTTTCTGGAAAGACGTCCATCGTGAGTGGTTTCCTGGAATGCCACTCGAGCCATTGAGAACTGTTAAATTCAAATCAGTGCTCATGGTCAAGAGCTCACGCCCTCGAGTAGTACACAGTGTATCGGCGGATGTTCGAGGAGGATGAGGGTTACACGGGGCCCGTGAGGCGGTCCGTGCGTTCAGATCACCAAATAAAAAATAGGGTAGACCTAAATTGCTGGCCCGTGTGCAGATTTCCTGCAGTGCATCCCAAGGATGGGTATCTGTCCAACGGCACCAGTCTGTGAGGCTGTTATGTGGCAGAATATACGCATTGATAATCAGGAGACCTTCGACCTCAATGGTGACTATGTCTGGTCCACATAGATCCTCTCTGAGGGTCGCATGTAAGTCTGACCGGACAAAGGTTGCCACACCACCCCAAGGGTCATCGAAATCTTCACTAGGTCGAGGTTGTGAAAACATTGAGAAATTTTCAGGCGCATGCCAGATTTCATCAGGATACAGATGGGACTCTCCTATACAAGCAATATCATACGAGTCAAAGATCTCACAAAATTCAGAGCGGAGAAGATTTGACTGAAGGCGACCACCTAGATTCCAACTTATAACTTTCAATTTACAGGCATCATTACTATTACAAGTAGAAGGTGTAGAGTGGTTAGGTGACGGTTCGCAATCAATCAGTGTCTTTCCCGCTCCAAACCGTCAGCTGGAGCCAGGCTCCAGAGAGACTTTGTAACTCAGAGAATGTATGATCAATGTGTGGTGCGCTTCCCATGCCATGATAAAGGCAGCTGCATGGCGTGGCTCATTGAATGTCAAGCGTACCTGACGTCTTGCTGGGCCAACGTGTGCGAAGTGGTAAGGGAAAGCCAGTTGATGAGTGGAAGAATTGTCGAGTTGAGTATACCAAGTGCGGAAAAATGACCGCACCCTATTTATGTCATTTGAGAATCGAGGTCCCAAGCTCTCAACACGAACTGTAGCGCCGTTAGTGCCAGGATGGTTATTCTCGCTGGTTTTAGTACGCTTGGTCTTGCGACGTTTCCTTGGGGGCTCCAGAGATGAGGAACTGGGGGTGGTGGTGTTCAGAGATTCGTTGTGACAAAGGTAGCAAAGGAGCGGGGGGTAAAACCATGTATCGAAAACAGCATATTCTGTTCGAGTCCTGTACCTTCTCTGCTCGCCATCTTCTGATCCCACTGTGTAGTGGAGTGTCGTTCCTACCTGGGCATGGAACTTGGTTTGTCGGATTGATGGCGCCAACTCTGCGATTCTGATAGAATCATGGCTGAGGTATGTTTCTAGTCTGCTCGAGATTGCATGTTGCTCATATAAACGCGTTTACCAGGTTTGCACCGAGATGAACACCGGTGCAATTGACACAACTGCGGAGACTATACCTCTACTCCATTGTCTTCTCAAATACCGCTACTTTTCTACTGGATAGACAATGCCTGAAAACGACATAATTTCCGAGGCCATGGGTCACATGTGAGTCACTCAAACTCCCGTCTATGTGCGTTACTGACTCTTTTCTACCTCAGGATTGCCGGCTCTGACACCACGTCCATTTCCGTCTCTTATTCCTTTGGGAAATGTCTCGCCGACCCGATATCACTGCTAAACTTCAAGCAGAGCTTGACGAAGCTATGCCAAACGCCCATATCATTCCCAACATATCTGTCCTTCAAAGTCTTGTCAAGGAAGGTTTGTGTTGCCCTCTCCTATGTCGATGGGTCATCTCTAACTTCTCCTGCTCCCAGTCCGCTCAAGCATGTCGCTCCTCAAACTCCGTCCAAAATGGGCCCTGTCAAACTGGGTTTCGATCTTATGGGCTTCGAGCTTCCTCCGGGTACTGTCGGCGTTACTCAGGCCTGGCCGATGCACCGTAATCCAGACATCTTTCTACTTTCTCTCCTGAAGGTTGGCTTGAGACCAACCAACCTGGTTCTGCGGAACGCTTGGCCCGAATGCAAGAGAATATGATGCCTTTCGGTGCCGGATTGGCCATGCTGAGGAAATTTGATGTCTTCGCGCCTTCCGAGACTAACGAGAAGAGTATGGAAATAAAAGTCAGCTTCGTAAGCCTCTCCCTTGAGTGATAGTCTTCTGTCACTCACGCATGTCAGGTAATATTTCTCTCCGCAATGGAGTGCAAACTCATCTTTAAACCTCGTTCTTCGTGAACGGGATACCTTTCTCCCTATTCCTGTTGCTCTTTTGCTTTTTACCTTGCTTTTAGTTTTCTTTTGCTATCTGTGTTTTCTTTTGTCTTTGCTATCCGTCCAACGTCAATCACAATTCCTTTGTCCGCCTGATACCTTCCTAGACAATATCCTCCAGATGTCGGAAAGAGAGGCGATAGCGGCAGAGTGACGGAAACCGAGGGTATTCGGGAACGATGCGGAAAATTGCCATACGGGACGTTACGGAGACAGTTTGGGGAGCGATCAACGTGAAGTAGCGGATGGGAGGAACGAAGACGCTGGGAGTCCCGTACGTCTGAGGTGCAATGTTAACTTTTTTTCCTGATTTAATCACCCAGATCCCCATTCAGCTACACCATGACCCTCTTGAAGCTTGAACACTCGAGAGAGTCGCCAGCTTGTTCCAAAAAATACGTGATCCCTGCCAAGGACATACTCGATTCTATGGCTGGGTAGAAACCAAAGCGGACCTGTCTTCCTTAGGCCTTCAAGCTAGAAGACGATTTCGCCGTGCGCGGACCATCTGGTCATACTCTTGTCTGCGTTCATGGGCGAAGGCATGACAGCAAAAACGACGGAGTTTTGTCGGGAATGAAAGTACGCCAAATTTGTCTACATATTCTGTTTAATTGAACTGATTTTTGCTCGTTTTAGAGTCCTGCCAGAGGAGAGAGTCTGAGCCGTTGACAGCAATGGCTTATTAGGTAGCTCTTCTCAGTGCACGTCATGCACATTTCTGTGGGTACACCCAGGCGTAGCCAAACTCTCTGAAGCGGTGCTGGGCTGCCCCGCCAAACCGAGACTAAATTGGTCAGACCAATTTGACCGATCAAAACCGAAAGGACCGATTTGACCGATTAAGACCGATTCTGGCTCAGGCCACCCCGTGACAGGCACTACGCCAGCGTCAAATAATAACGGGCGAAATTTTTTCCGAAATTATTGCTGTAATTATTTACCTTTTTCGATAAGAATTTCGGTCGAAATTGGTTCTCTTTTTCGTGCGAAAAATAAATTGAAAAACAAACAGAATTTCGCTCGTAAATCTTTGATAATTTCGTCTGAAAAATCTATTGTAATTGATTATCTTTTTCGATAAGAATTTCGCCTGTAATCTGTTATCTTTTCCGGACGAAAAAGATAATGAAATTACTTATCTTTTTCGCTCGTGATTAGTTAAAAATTTCGAGCGATATTTTTACAAGGTAACAACTGGACAATGATTGGGCAGGAACTGGACAAGAACTGGGCAGTTCGGTCATGTGATCTGCATCTGCCAGTACTTCATCTGTCTTAAGATGACTTTCAGTATCATACAGGATAGGTATTCATGGCAGCGCCAGTAATTGCGCGCCATTCATCACAACGAAACTCCGAACATGGGAGAAAAAGTGTATTTTAGAATCAGGCATAGTACAACTCGGAAATCACTCAAGATATAGAGCCGCAGACACGTCCCGCGCAATATTCTCATTGCCCAGCGAGACAAACTATCAATAGTGTCTGAAAGATCACGCAAATTCATACGCAGTCTTACTGTAAGCCCTCTTTTGGTGAACGACCCCGACAGACAGGTATTGAGGCGATGAAACCTGGTTTGATATATGATGCGAAGAATCTTCTTGGACTTGTGTCAGCTCCGCAAAAGAATGTTATAGCTATTCGAGAAGCATACCGACCGACGTCGTTATAGGGTTTTGCCTCGTGTGGTGGCTGGCACTCCAATACATATGTGGTATCCTGTAACTTTTAGCCTTGTGGCCAGGGTTTGATGGACCCTCGTGTTCGATTCCGAGCCTTTGCCGCGTGATGCCGTGTGGTTGCCGGTCTATGGCAAAGCTCAAGCATGGTCTGCGGGGGTGGATTTGGGCGAGAAAAAGGTCTGGGAGTCTATGATTCATCAACCGAGATAGAAATTTCTGTATCTGAACTCCTTGTTTCAAAGTAGGTGAAAGGATCTTCTGCGACTTATCAGCAATGAGTATTACGATGTTATGATTACAAGGGGCCGGAAACCGCACGGCAAAGGATCGGAGTTTGAAAAAATCGAACACGAGGGTCCCTCGAACCCTGGCCACTAGGCTTTATATGTGAACGAGTATTCTCTTCACAAAAGACAGCTAGCTAGGCTATGTAACTTTAAGTCTAGTACTGCACATCACATGACCGAACTGCCCAGTTCTTGCCCAGTTCCTGCCCAATCATTGTCCAGTGATTACCTTGTAAAAATATCGCTCGAAATTTTTAATTAATCACGAGCGAAAAAGATAACCAATTTCGTTGTCTTTTTCGGACGAAAAAGATAACAGATTACGGGCGAAATTCTTATCGAAAAAAGATAATCAATTACAATAGATTTTTCAGACGAAATTATCAAAGATTTACGGGCGAAATTCTATTTGTCTTTCAATTTATTTTTCGCACGAAAAAGAGAACCAATTTCAACCGAAATTCTTATCGAAAAAGGTAAATAATTACAGCAATAATTTCGGAAAAAATTTCGCCCGTTATTATTTGACGCTGGCGTAGTGAGGAAATCCCGACGTGTAAAAGCTTGTTGCGCATCCAACTCACACGGGAGCCATCTTTTTGACTGCTGCAAGGCATTATCATAGAGAAGTATTCATATACGGTGGACCTTACTATGCTTCCAGGCCTTTGTACGACTTAAAAACTTCATTTATTATTGTACTCATCATTTCAGTCCATGCCGGCGTAGCCGGCCGCCAAAAATGTAGCATAAGCGCCCAACTTGCCGAATTTACGCCTTCACCAATTCTTTAGTCAATAAAATATTATACAGCTCGAAATAAGCCTATTAGTGTAAGCGGGCATGTAATAGCCAAAAGATATCAGAGATTCAGAAACAGGGAAGTGATATTAGGATGGACCAGAAGAAATACAGTTACAGTATTTGACGGCATGGGCCAAAAAAGCAAGGAAACTTAATATACAATGTCACAAATGTGAGCAACAATATCAAGTCATTCAAATATGTAAACACAGGGTGGTTTAGCTCTACTTATTAGCATAGGTACTAAGTTATTGGCCCAGCCTGAAGCCCGAGGCCTCGGCGGGTTTGCTTCCGTCTTGAGTCATAGGCCTCGGTATGACCAATTTGCCCGGTGCTGCGATTTGATTGTTTGGCGCATTTACATACTTCACATGTGGTAGAATAATCTAATTCTATCCTTTAACTGCCATCGTCGCGTCCCCGGTATGGTTCTTCGTCCTCTCGCATACCTGTGTTGCAACAAGCAGTGACAGCTTTTCCACCTCCGCTCAAGTTCAATCCTAGATGGTATAGACAATTCCATTCTTCAGGCTAATTCCTCTGGCCCTCCCGACTTTTCAAGCTTGCTCGCCTTTGCAAATTCATCTGAATTGGGTTAAATATCAATCTTCCATATAGTAAGATCAGCTTTATGATTGAGGTGAGGAGAACGACGGTCTGTCGACGCAAAATTTCCAGTAAAATGGGCTGTAGACAATCCTTGAGATCAGAGGCGCAGTAATATGGGAATGCTCTTTGAAATCTTAACTTGGTATCTACATATATCTATAATTTTTGTCGTCCTGCTCGCTAAACACCAATTTTTGTCACCATCTCCAAATCATGTTTCGTCTTGATCTCAGCACCAGCAACTACTCCTTCTGGCCATCGGATCTCCCTACTATTGATGCCACTAGGATAGGCCATTTTCCCGATTGCTCCCCCCCAGTCAAAGTCCACAAGCTTGACTGAAGGGAGGTGGGAGTCAGCAGATGCTCTCCTTATCAGAACGTTAACATCCCGCACGTCTCCGTGGACAAACCCTCTTTCGTGTAAACGTTTCACGGCATCCGTAATGTCCCCCCGCATGCTCCTCTGAGTTTGAATGTCCAGTTGGTCTGCAGAAACATATGTTTCAGATATATCGTCCATAACTGCCATATACCAGTCGTAAACCTCGTTGCCTGCAATAAGTTCTGGAGCAATGTTGGCATCCGAAGCGGCCCTGTGTGCATCCACCGAATAGCGACGTGTGAACTTGACAAGAACGCACTGCGAGTGGCCGTCCTTCATATGAGCGCGGTAGATGCGCTTTTTATTCATGAATTTACGCCGTTCCTGCTCCCAGCGCTCATAAGCAAAATAATACTTCTTCTCGTCAATTGTGTAGAAGTTGCAAAAGGGAAAGTCGATGTTAGAGCGAACTGGTTCCGTCTTGAATAACTGAGTGGAATAGTAGTCAGATAGCTTCTTGAATGCGACGCGTAGTGAGTAAACTAATCGCTCTCCGGCAGCAATGGTTTTTATATTGGTGGAATGTACATTCAAGGGGATTGACGTCAGAGTTTCAATGGTAGGTCTATCGGTAAAGACTGCTGCTGAAACGTTTATATCGGGGTAGTCGCTTACAGTGTAACTTACAGTCCTAAATAACGTCAAGTAGCATCTTTTCGTTGTTTCACCGTGGTCTTCCAAGTCTAATCAGCTTGAAGTTAACATTACGCAGTGCACGAATAAGCGTAGATACATACTTGCCAATAAGATTCCCCCAACGTTCATCAAGCTGTCCTTTTCTCAGGTCCAGGATCATTGTAGGAAGATATTCGCTGTAAAGAGACCTGACATCGCGTTATGAACAAGGATAGATGAAATATACAGTCATCTTGTCTTTGGCGGCCGTTTTTGCAGTCGTTGTGGCGTTTTTCTTCAATCCCTTCTCCTTCAATATGCACATACCCAAACATCACAAACTAGCCCAATACCACGTTTCTGGTTGAGCATACCAAAACTATACGCTTAGCACTGGCATATCCATCCCCTTTATTGCCCAAATTCTTTGGTACGTGCTGGATCTTTTCAAGGCTACGAAGGTGGTGAAATTTCTGGACATCAAACCTGTAGTAGATAGCCCTATCGTTCAGGATGACAAACTCAACGATGTCGCCCCAGATACTCGAGGGGCTCCCAATGCGGTACACAGTACTGGTCCAGTTTGGTGTCCCAGGTGAGCTGAACAAGCGTCTGAAAAGTAGTGACAATAACTTGTCGCGGCTTGCTGGAGCTCGTTGAGATACTTAAAACCCAGTAGTTAGCCACAGTTGTTTTTGTACATACATTATACCCATGTATCATCACATGTATTCAAGAGCGACATGAAGTTTCACTTTCATTTTGAAAACCATAATGAAAGCAGAGTGATAAGTCAGATCAAGTAAGATGATACAAAATGTGGATCAGGAATGAAAGAGTGCACAGAATTTACAACAAGACGTGCAGTGTGTCATAAGCAAAGCAGACCAAGACAGTAAAGCAAGTTATCACAAGGCGCGAGTGGTAGGTAACAAAGTGGTAGGTAACAAACAAGATGGATATATGTAGATTATTAGAACCAGATTTAGCATTCAAGCAAAGGGGGTAGGGCCTTGTTTGTTAGTTTGTTGGTAAGAGCAAAAACAGCCAACAGGTTGTAAGATACTTTCTTACAACAGATCCTGTTTCGCTTTTATAGCTCATCAGGGCTGTTTCACATCATCACAGACTTACACTGTTTGTCGATAGTACTTCTGGTACTTGACAAACTTTGCCTGTATCTTGGAACACATGTTTGAGCGTCGTTAGTGCCATTGGACAGTCCCACACTGCCAAGGGATAACAATACTCCTTATACATTAGATGCTTAGTGAGCGTCGTCCGATGTACGGTTGCATCGGCTAACTCGTAATCCTAATTAGTAAGACCAAAGCCCGAGAAGACGGACTTAGCATCAAAACCACTTGACATCTTGTGGGATTAGCACAAAACGCCGAGATCCGCCGGGGACAGCTATCGATCGAAAATCTTACGTCACCTTAAGCGCGCTACCTGTTTTAGCGCCCCAGGCGTCTACGGATCACTAGCCAACAGGCCGAGAAAAGAGACGCCCAAATTACGGGCCTAGCTTACTGGTTAGGGTTCGGCACGTAGTGCCGGTTATTAGAGGCATGTAGGGTCCATGTAGGGTTTTCTCAACCCTAGGGGAGGGGGGGGAGGGCCTAGGGGTGGCTTAGGAGTGGCCTAGGGTCTGCATGGCCCCTGGACATTCTGGCTTTGGAGGAGCGTAGGGTTTGGACTTGGTGGGCTAGGGGAGGGACTGTAGGGTGGGCAGGGTGCTGATATTAACATCAAGGTAAGGTGGTACACTGTGCACGTCATGGACGTGTCTGGAGGTGTATACACTGTGTACTCTATGATTTGCACAGATTCATGGATTACATGAATTTGTGCAAGTCATACAGTACACAAAAGCGATAAAGTACACAGTGCACATCAAGGTAAGTTCGTACACTGGCATTGATAGGGTACACCGCACACGTCGTGGACGTGCACGAATGTGTAAAACACAATGAAGAACCAAAAAATCATTGGCCAGAGAGGGAATCGAACCCCCGCCTACTTGATATGCGTTTTAGAACTAGCTGGATATTTTACCAAGTTGTCATTTACCACTAGACTATCTGGCCATAACTACTTCCCATGTAAAGCTGGAACTTATTAGCATACACAAGCCATACTCTATGACTTGCACAAATCATAGAGTACACAGTGCATACACCTCCAGGCACGTCCACGACGTGCGTGGTGTACCCTATCAATGCTAGTATACCACCTTACCTTGATGTGCACTGTGTACTCTATGACTTTCACATATCCAGGCATGTCTATGACGTGCACTGTGTACTTTATCAATACACAGTGCATACACCTCCAGGCACGTCTATGACGTGTGCGGTGTACCACCTTACCTTGATGTGCACTCTGTACTTGATCACTTTTGTATACTCTATGACTTCCACACATCCAGGCATGTCCATGACGTGCATGGTGTACACTAGGACCCCTGATACATCCACATCCATGAATTTGTCCAAGTGGTAAAGTACACAGTGCATGTCATAGACGTGCTTGGATGTGTGGAAGTCATAGAGTACACAAAAGTTATCAAGTATACAGTGCACATCAAGGTAAGG